>BCLF01000341.1:0-16613 GCA_001602275.1 Zoysia japonica
TGAGGTGTTGTTATTGAAAAAAACTCTTTGAGAACATACTATTATGTTTTTTTCACACTGTATACATTATCAGATATGATGTGGCTTTCAATTTGAATGTCCTGGGAGCGAAGCACATATGCAAATTTGCAAAGAACTGTGCTAACCTAAAGATGCTACTGCATGTTTCAACAGGTATAAGATGCAGCATTAGCAACCCTGTGTTCCATATATATACTTGTTATATTCTGAATCTGAACCCGTACAGTGATTACATGCATTACCAGCTTACGTATACGGTAAACAAGAAGGATTACTGCTAGAGAAGCCATTCCGGTTCGGCGAAACACTTAAGGGAGGCACAGACCTTGACATTGAAATCGAACTAAAGCTGATAAAAGACACCATGAGAGATCTGAAAGACAACTGTTCTTCAGAAATGGCTGAGAAGAGAACCATGAAGGAGCTTGGTCTCAAGAGGTGAGAACCAATTCGTAAGAAAAGAGAAGCACCGTCGACACATATATATTTATCTGATAACCAGAACACATTCGTTGTGTACTAGCAACTTCACAAATTTAATGCATTTTATGTGAAAATCGAACTGAAGGGCGAGGGAGTTCGGGTGGCCAAACACCTATGTGTTTACCAAGGCAATGGGGGAGATGCTGCTGGGGAACCTGCGAGGTGAGCTCCCGGTGGTCATACTCCGGCCGAGCATCATCACCAGCATCCTCAAGGAACCACTTCCTGGATGGACTGAAGGAGTCAGGTGACTGCAGACATAGTAGGCAAATTCACAATTCGTGCTGATTTCTTCAGGGTAACAAACGAATAAGCTGACACACCTTCGCCTTTTGCAGGACGATAGACTCCGTGATCCTTGCCTACGCCAAGCAGGCCTTGTCTTTCTTCTTAGTAGACCCAGATTCGGTGATGGACGTGGTGAGTATTCGAAACCAGAATAACAAAGTGTCGCCCTCCATGAGTCGATCGACCAGCCATCGGTTCTCAGTCAAACACAACTGTGTTTCTTCAGCTTGTGCTGAACCGGGTGCTGTGTTTTCACGACAGATTCCAGGGGACATGGTCGTGAACGCCATGGTGGTGGCAATGGTGGCGCACTCGGAGGAGCAGGCGCTGACAATCTACCACTTGACGTCGTCCCTGCGTAACCCGGTGAACTACTCCCTCCTCGCCGACACTGGCCACCGGTACTTCCTCCGCAACCCGCCGAGGTCCCAGAAGAACGGCGAGCCCGTGCGGCTGCGTAGAATGCGCTTCTTCAGCACCGTTCCTGGGATTCGGGCGTACATGACCGTCAAGTACAGGCTTCCCATCGAGGTGCCTCTACTCCCGTTTCGGCTTCGATGTTGCATTGGCTCACATAATTACATCAGATTAATAATCGAATGCCTTGGATTCAACAGATCCTTCACTTGGTGAACATTGCCCTGTGCGGCAAGTTCTCACGGCGCTACAGGGAGCTGAACCGGAGGTACAACTACGCCATGCACCTGATCGAGCTCTACGCGCCGTATACGCTGTACAAAGGGTGGTAAGAGACGGACTCAAACGTAGAGGAAGAATTTGATTTTTTTTTTGTGCCTTTTTTGTTGATCGCCGTATGTTCTCTGAGCTATGATCTGATCGAGGATGACCGCTGTGAAGCTTCGATGACATGAACGCCGAGAAGTTGAGGGCAAGGATGAAGAGCAAGGACCAAGACGGGAACGAGGGACGGGACTTTTGCTTCGATCCGAAGTCGATCGACTGGGACGACTATTTCTACAGGATTCATATCCCCGGTGTGATCAAGTACCTCGCTGATTAGATGAGGGATACAACTGCCACACTGTCTGGTGGTTGTTCTTCTGCTCCGTCTTGGGTTTAGTGTGTGGAGTGAGTTATTTGCCTTCTCTATGTAAAAGTGGTTTGTGCTGCCCCTCAATATGAAACTAAATGCTTGGTTTGTTGATGGCCAGTTTCAATTAATAAAAATCTATGTGGGAATACTCCTCCTTGAAAAAAAATCCTCTGCAACAGGTCTAAAGTATACGTGTGAAAAAAAAAATTAGATAGAAGTCCCGCGTCCAGTTCAACTGAATCTCAACCTGGTAGACCTGCCTCCCTTTCTTCTGGTCGATACCGTTACCAGTTCCTCTAGATCTTCACTCCTTCCTTCCCATAATCCACAATCTTCTGATCCACAAGAAAAAATCCACCTGACTTGGCTAACGACCTGCCCAGTGAAGCTCTTCGATGGTCTTGACGCTGTACCGGAAAGAGATGGAGCACCAGCAGCACCGGGGGTCTGGGGCTGAGCACGCAGAGGAGCAGGCAGGGACGAGCCGCCGGAGGAAAGGGAGCGGTGACAAACAAGAGCTCGGTGGCCGGCAGAGGAGCCGGAGAAGACGGGAACGAGCCGCAAGAGGAAGAGCAGCGGGGAGCACGGGAGGCAACACAGAAGTGGTTGAGATTCGGTGGAGCGGGACACGTGTCTTCAATCCAAATGGGATTGTGGATGGATGATTTACAGACCCGCTGTAGAGAATTTCGGCAAAAAAATTCCGTTGGGATCATGTACATCGGTTGCCTTTGGCCTCCGAGTGAGTACGAAGGCCCAGCTATAAGCTACGGCCCACGGTTCAACCTGCGGCCCACGGAGTACTGCGTCACGCCAAGAACGTCTCGACCTCAGAGGGTCAGAACCGTACGAACATCACAACCCGACTACCGGAGGGTCGGGGCCGCACGACGACAAGACTCAACCAGCTAACGGCTAGAAGCCAATGCCTCTACTTGACCCTTGAGGGCCGGCCACTGCCTTAGCCATCGACACCTGTCAAGCACAAAAATTTCTGACAACGTACAGCATGAGCGGAGAAAAAGCGTTCCAGAAAACAGTAAAGCAATCAGACGATCGATAAAGCATCCTTGCGGATGGTAAAGAGAAACAGAAAAGTGTCATTTGTCCCCTACGACTGGACAAAGGACGTACAAAGGACACCAATAATCTGCTCCGGCGCCAGCGGGCGCCAGACGACCAACTCTGACGACGACCGAGGCCCCACCTGGCGAAGGGCCAGAAGCTTCCGTAGGCACCAAGTTAAATACCCTGGTCCGACCCTTATATAAAGGGATACTAAGAGGCCTTAGACAAGACAAGTTAGATTCAAGCCATTCCACTGTAACCATATCCACCCACACGTGCTAGTGTTCTTGGCTCGAGTCAAAACCTTTCCGCCATTGTACTTTTGTTTTTGAGTTCATACGATTTGATCTCTCTCGCCCTTAGACATAGGGTATTACGCCTCGCCGGCGGCCCGAACCAGGTTAACTCTCGAGTCTTCCGTAGACTAGGCCATTTTGAATACGAAGAGCACACCGAAACTCCCTCTGATTACGTAGATTTTACTGTGCCGGTGTTCAGAACACCGACAGTTGGCACGCCAGAAAGGGGGTTTTCGTGGTGCATTTTCACTTCGCTTTTCGATGGCTTCGATTTTCGCCTTGGTCGGAGAGACTTCGATCTCACCTACGTTTTGGGAGCTTCACGGTTGCCATCAGCTTTGGCCAGGCCTTCTGCTTTGGAAGCCTGGATTTTGTTGTCGACAATGGCGACGAGCTTCGCCTTCAGGCTCCGCACAAGCGGCGCTTGCCTCGCTGTCGTTCGCCTCATGCCGTGCTGGGCTACGACCCGGCTCAGGATTGTTTCATACTCAACGCTCCCAAGGCCGCGGAGAACCCTACTCCCAGCAAAGGCCTCGATGACAACCCTTCTCCACATCGTCGCGCTCTTTCCACCGTCGAGGATGCCCTCCGACGCAAATCTGCAGCTGGGGCGATGCTCCGAGTAAGGGTACCACTGCGACGAGCGGTGGCGCTCGAGCCCGGGCTCGTTCTACTTACCAGCAGATTATAGACAGTAGTACGCTCGTCTTCGACACGCCATACGGGAACCTGGTGACGGCTTACGTCCTCCACGAGTCCACCACGCCCGACAACCCCATGCTCAAGGAGACCTATGATCGTCTAAGCGTCTACCTCGACGGTGCGCTTCAACACCCTGAACCATCGCTTCGACAGCACTACGAGGCACACAATTCTCATTGGCCAAGCGCCGACCGACGAAGTCCGGCCCACTACAGTCGTCGCAGTCGGGCCGAGGCGCGAGACCCCTATCCGCTGGCTGGCAACGTTTGTCGACGCCTCGGGGAGCATCGTGACGCTCGTCACACGATCGACGCGCGGAAGCAAGCCAGAAGCAAGCGCTACGCCGAGTCCAGGCGGGAACGATCTCCCGACTGTTGCAGCCGTCAGCGCAGCTACGACCACATCCAGAGACTCAGTCCAGACGAGGTTGGGCCCCGAGCATTCGGGTCCCAGATCCGAAGAGCACCTTTTCCGCAGTGATTCCGCGCTCCGACTCGTTAGATACACCGGTGAGACCAACCCTACCCACTGGCTCGAGGACCATCGTCTTGCATGCAGAACCGAGGGCGCCGACGATCTGTTCGCCATCCAGTACCTGCCATTCTTCCTGTCTGACTCAGCCGGGGGTGGCTCGAGCACCTTCTTAGGGACAGCATCCACGACTGGGCCGACCTCCGTCGCATCTTTTTCGGCAACTTCCAAGGAACCTACACGCGCCCGAACAACTCTTGGGATCTGAAGAACTGCAAGCAAAACCCCGGCGAGTCGCTCCGTGACTACATCCAGTGTTTCTCGCGCAAGCGGAACGAGCTGCCCGACGTGAGCGACGCCGACGTCATCAATGCCTTCATTGCGGCACGACATCCAAGGTGCTCGTCCACAAGCTGAGGTGTAAAAACTGTTGGACAGCCCGCGCTCTTCTCGACATCGCCACAACATTCGCCACCGAGGAGCAGGCTGTCAAAGCCAACTTTGACCGGGATCGAACCAAGGACAAGGAGAAGTCCAAAGTCGACCGCAAGAACGACAACCACTCCGACTGGTGCTCCGACCGCAGGGACGACCGATCGAGGGCGGCTCGAGCAGTAAGAAGCAGAGGAACCGCCGACAAGACGAGGAGTTCGTGGGCGTCACCGAGCGACAACCCCGACCCCAAGCAAAAAAGCCGGTCGACCACAACCACCACTTCGAGAAGATGCTCAACAAGCCCTGCACCAACCACTCGACCCCCGTCAACCACACCCTGCGGGATTGCCATCTGATGCGGGCATTCTACAGAGGTAACTTCTGACTCGACTCTCGTCAACCTAAAAAATCCCGACCCTCCTGCGAAGGAAGCCGAGAGCAACGTCGACAACGCCTTTCCTGAGTCGGAGAACTGCCTGATAATCTATGGCGGGCCGGTGGCATACGAGTCACGGCGCCACCAGAAGCAGACACGGCGGGAGGTCGACCTCGCCAACCCCGCCGTGCCCACCTACCTCAAGTGGTCAGAGGCCCCGATCACCTTCGACAGATCCGACCACCCCGACTACGTGCCTTAGCCGGGGCGCCTGCCTCTGGTGCTCGATCCGATCATCGGCACCACACGTCTGACCAAGGTCTTCATGGACAGCGGCAGCGCCCTCAACATCCTCTACATCGACACTTTCAAGGCCATGAAGCTCTCGGAGTCTGACCTCCGTCCGAGCCACGCCCCGTTCCATGGTGTCATCCCTGGGGGTAGCGCCGTACCCCTGGGTCAGATCACCCTGCCAGTCTGACCTTCGAGGTGGTCAACTTTGCCGGTGCCTACCACGCCATCCTCGGCCGACCCACCTATGCTAAGTTCAATGTCGTCCCCAGCTACGTCTACCTCAAGCTCAAGATGCCGGGTCCCAAAGGCGTCATCACTGTGACGTTCCGCTTCATGCACGCCCTCGCTTGCGAGCAAGAGAGCTATGAGCTGGTCGTCGCCCTCGCGGGGTCGTCTCAACTCGAAGAGATCCGCAAATCCCAGGTGTTGGCTGCAACCCTCGACTCCAAGCCTTCAACCTCTACGTCCTTCGAGCACGCCGACGACTCTAAGGAGATCATCCTCGACAACACCGACCCGACCAAGGAGTCCAGGATCGACACAGCGCTCTCCAGCAAATAGGAAAACGCGCTCGTCGACTTTCTCGTCTGGAATCGAGATGTCTTCACCTGGGCACCGTCTGATATGTCAGGCATCCCGAAGGAGGTCGCCGAGCACTCTCTCAACATTCTTCCTGAAACCCGAACGGTGAAGCAACGACTCTGACGCTTCGACGACGAGAAGCACCGCGCCATTGGAGAAGAAATCGCCAAGCTGCTAGATACTAAGTTCATCCAAGAGGTCTACCACCCTGAGTGGCTGGCCAATCCTGTAATGGTTAAGAAGAAGAATGAAAAGTGGAGAATGTGCATTGATTATACGAGTCTCAACAAAGCATGCCCAAAGGATTCGTTTCCTTTGCCGCATATAGATCAGGTGGTCGACTCCACCGCCAGCTACGAAACCCTTAGCTTTCTTGATGCGTACTCGGGGTACCATCAGATCTCTATGTGTGGCTCCAACTAGCCAGCAACTCTTTCATCACGCCATTCGGCTTGTTTTGCTATGTCACCATGCCGTTCGGACTCGAGAATGCCGGCGCCACGTAACAGCGCTGCATGCAAAAGTGCTTCCACGACCAACTGGGTCGGAACAAGAAGTCTACGTCGACGACATTGTCATCAAAACATAGCAAGCCGCCTGCCTCGTTAAAGACCTGGAGGAAACCATCGCCAACCTCCGAAAGTTTCGCATCAAGCTCAACCTCGAGAAGTGCGTTTTTAGCGTTCCTTCCTGCAAGCTCCTCAGGTTTGTTATATCTGAGCGTGGCATCGAAGCCAACCTCGAGAAGATCGCCGCCATCCACAACCTCAGGCCCATCAACAACGTCAAGGGAATCCAGAAGCTCACTGGGTGTTTGGCGACACTCAGCTGTTTCATCTCCCAACTGGGTGAGAAGGCCATGCCTTTTTACCGACTCTTGCGAAAGTCCGACCGATTCACCTGGACCGCCGAGGCCCAGGAGGCATTCGAGCAACTGAAGACTATGTTGTCGACCCCGCCGGTTTTAACTTCCTCGACCCCTGGTGAGCCGCTACTTCTTTACATCCCAGCAACCACGAAGGTCGTCAGCACCGTCCTCGTCGTCGAGCGACCGGAGGAGGGTCGGGCTTTGAAGGTCCAGCGGCCCGTCTACTTCATCAGTGAGGCACTGGCCGATGCCAAGACTCACTACACTCAGGTGTAGAAGCTACTCTATGCCATCCTCATCAACAGCCGCAAGCTCCACCACTACTTCGACAGCCATTCCATCTGGGTGGTTACAAGCTTCCCGCTCAGGGAGATCATCAATGGCAAGGACGTGGTCGGCGCATCACTACATGGGCTATGAAGCTCATGGGCCACGACATCACCTACGTGTCTCTGCAGGCCATTAAATCCCTGAACCTGATCAACTTCATTGCCGAGTGGACCGAGGCTCAGGAACCACCAGACCCCGCTGACCTCGAGCACTGGACTATGTTCCTCAACGGCTCTTGCCAGCTGAAGGGCTCGGGAGCTGGCGTCGACCTTATCTCTCCCAGCGAAGACAAGTTCTGGTACGTCCTGCAAATCCATTTTCTTGCCTTCAATAACGCTGCCGAGTATGAAGCTTTGCTCCATGGCCTCCGAATGGCTATCACCCTCGACGTCCGACGGCTCTATGTTATGGGCGACTCCGAAATTGTCGTGAACCAGGTTATGAAGATATCAAACTGCCGAGACCCCAAGATGGAGGCTTACTGTCAAAAAGTTCGCAAGCTCGAAGACAAGTTCAACGGGCTCGAGTTCCATTACGTTCTACGTCGCGACAATGAGGCAGCCAACACCCTAGCCCAAATGGCCTCGGGGTGAGATCTAGTCCCCGACGTCATCATACTCGAGGTCCTCTCCAAACCAACTATAAAGATCAAAGATGATGCCACCGACCCTCAGGTCGAGGCGGCAGTCGGCGAGCGAGCTCCGACCCCTGGGGCCAAGGTAATGGCCATCATCTTCGACTGGTCCCAAGACATCTATCCTTTTCTCCAAGACAGCGCTCTCCCGGCTAACACCAACGAGGCTCGACGGGTCTCACGCCGAGCCAAGGCCTATGTCATTATCAACAACGAACTCTACAAGCGAAGCCCAGCAGCGTTATCCAGCGTTGCATCTCTCAAGCAGAGGATCTCTATCTCCTTGACGACATCCACTCGGGAATTTGCGGGCACCACGCCGCCCTGAGGACCCTGGTCGGAAAAGCTTTCCGTCTGGGATTCTACTGGCCCACGGCGGTCTCCGATGCCGACAAGCTCGTACGCTCCTGCAGAGGCTGCCAGTTCTACGCCCGACAAACGCATCTGCCGGCTCGAAACCTCTAGACGATCTCGATCACGTGGCCTTTTGCCGTCTGGTGCTCGATATCCTCGGGCCTTTTCAAACAGCGCCCAGGGGCTTCACCCACCTCTTCGTCGCCGTTGACAAGTTCACCAAGTGGATCGAGGCCAAGCCAGTCCCCTGCATCAGTTCTGGCCGAGCCGTCGAATTCATCCGCAACATCATCTGCAGATTCGGGGTCCCGCACTCCATCATCACCGACAATGGTACACAGTTTACCGAACATATTTTTCAGGAATTCTGCGAGGAGTACCACATCCGGCTCGACTTCGCATCCGTCGCCCACCCGAGGACCAACTATCAGGTCGAGCGCGCCAATGGGATGGTGCCCCAAGGCTTGAAGCTTCGGATCTACAACTCTGTCAGGCAAGCAGCCGGGCGGTGGGTCAAAGAACTTCCATCTGTGTCGTGGGAACTGCGAACGACCCCCAACAGAACTACAGGGTTTACCCCTTTTTTCATGACATTTGAAGCTAAGGCCGTGCTCTCAACCGACCTCGACTACAACTCCCCGAGGGTCCGAGCCTACGACGAAGAGAGGTCGGAAGCATCATGGCAGGATGCCCTGGACTAGCTGGACGAAGCACGCGACGTGGCGATCCTACGATCGGCCAAGTAGCAGAAAAGCCTACGACGACTACACGCTCAGCACGTCAAGTGTCGGGCCTTCAACATCAGCGATCTCGTACTCAAGACAGTGCAGGACAAGACCGACCACCACAAATTGTCACCCCCATGGGAGGGGCCCTATGTCATCAAGCGAGTCTTAAGGCCTGGCTTATACAAGTTGGCGAGCGAGGACGGCAGGGAGCTAGCCCATGCCTGGAATATCGAGAATTTGCATCGTTTCTACGCATAATAAAACAGGTAAGTCTTTTGCATATCGAGAATTGGGCAGTGAAGCGCAGCCAGCTCAGCCGCCCTCCACCGCTCGGGGGCTAGTCTAAGTGTCCCCACCTGTGGGTTGGAACGTCCGACCCCTTCACGCTTCGTTTTCAGGCCCCGCGCCTCGATTCCTCGTGCTAAGGCTCCGCGCCTTAGT
Source organism: Zoysia japonica (assembly GCA_001602275.1). Taxonomy (NCBI): domain Eukaryota; kingdom Viridiplantae; phylum Streptophyta; class Magnoliopsida; order Poales; family Poaceae; genus Zoysia; species Zoysia japonica. The sequence goes on from BCLF01000341.1 coordinate 9,429, forward strand.
CTTTTGCGTTAAGGCTCCGCGCCTTTCTAGGTTTCCTCGGGGCCCAACCCCTCGACCCGCGTCGAGCTTCGCGGGTGACCCTCAGATGTGCTAAGTAGCGAAAGCACTCTCGTTCAAGTTTTCCTCGTGGCTAACGATCCGACCTGACGTTGGTGATGCTCTACGGCTATATCGAGCCTGACATTCAACCTTACGAGCTATACTCGACCCAGTCGCTTGATCAACGCCCAACGAAACTCAAACAATGCTGAGTGCAAAGGTCTGAAACACAGAAGAAGTCAGAAATTTGTGTATTTACACATCGTCCAAAGTGTTCATTACACAGTCAGATACAAAATACTACTACTAACTTCCTACATATAACTAAGGACGCCGCTGCTACACGTGAGGCCAGTGACCGAACAGCTCTCGAAAAAGTTTCGGCCTGTTGAAGTCGACGACGACCTCCCGCACCGACGGCTGCATGTCGGCCTCGAGCGCCTTCATCTCTTCCTCTGACAACCCGGAAGCGAACCCCTCGACGATCCGGTTGATGTCCGCGTTCGGGTAGTGGGAGCGGGTCAGCGCCAGGGTCAGCGAGGCCCCGTCCTCAAGCGCCCTCATCACCTCAATGACAATGATCCCCCAGGAGCTGCTGCAGCATGTGCGTCACGAACTTTATCGAGAGGGAGTGCTCGTGCACGCCAGCAAATATCTGTTGAAGCAAGCGTCGGCCTACGGACCTCAAGGGTTAGAGCTCGCCGGCCAGAGCTGCAGCAAGGACACTGTCAAATGACCGACCCCCACAACGATTTAATGAAACAAAAAGGTAAAAATACTTACCATCTCGCTCTTTTGCGATAGACTCGACGAGGCCCTTGGCCTCGCTCAACTTCGCCTGGAGCCGAGCGATCTTCGCCTCCCTGGTCAGACGCGCCCCTTGGACCTCGGAGGCGGCCTGCTGCATTGCCTGCAGCTCCTCCGTCAGTCGTTCGATCTCGGCCTCAGCGGCGACTCACTCTGAGTTGATCATGTCTCGCTGCTCGAAGGTTCGGCGACGCTCCTCCTCGGCCGTCCTGGCGACACTCTTCGCACTCTCGCGGGCCCCGACGGCGTGAGCCTGGAGATCCTTGAGGCGCTGCACCTCCGCGTCATGCTAGACTACCTGCCTCCGGAGCTCTGTACAAACAGCAAGTTCCCAGTTAGAATCGGACCCCGGCCCTCAAACGGTGCAACTCAAAAGTTATGAATTAACTTACGTGCAATTGTCTCCCGCGCGGAGGCAAGATCGGAGGCAAGCCTTCAGTTCTCAGATCGCGCAGCTCCGCCTGAAGAGCATCGACCTCGGCCTGCAAGGCGTAGCCTCAGGGCAGCTGACCCACTGCCGTAGCAAGATTCGCCTGCGAACAACGACACTCAACATCTCGACAAACAGGTTTGACTAAAAACTTTAAGTGTTCAAAAACTTACCCGACACTCCATCAAGTACGGGTCATCGAAAAGATCTCGGCACTCGTTTGTGATGCCGAGCAGCTGGCGGCGTCTGGAAGCCATCATAAGATTAAAGCGACGGACCCCGACCATCCGGTCGTCGTAGAAGTTCCACGCCTCAACCACGGCCTCAGGTGGGAGATCGCCTGTCCTCTCCGACCTTTGCGCGTCGGAGGCCGAGGAGTCGGGTGCCGCCGTGGCAGACGATGGCATCGTCGACGTCATGGCCAGCTCGGTCCCTCCTCCCTCCTGCGCCTCTCCCGCGGTTTCGCTCGTTGACGGCCCGCCGACCTCTTCTACAGCAGGCCCCTGCAAACCCTCGGTCGGGTCAGCCAGGGGAACTTTCGACCACTTCTCGGCGGCTATCTCGCTCAACTCTCGCAAGCCCTAGAAAGCGGCGGGCGAGACTTGACCAGCTAGCTCTTCTTGAACCAGGGGCGAGGACGATCCCCTCGGGCCCTCGGTGAAAGCGGTTGGGGACGGCGCGGGTTCGTCCTCGACCTCCATCAACTCGACCTCCCCTCGGCATCGGGAGCCAGAGAGGAGTGGTCCCTCTCTTCTTCAGCGGCCGCCTCCTCCTGGACCTTGGCGACTGCCTCCTCCTGGACCTTGGCGGCTGCCTCCTCCTGGGCTTTGGTGGCCGCCTCCTCCTGAGCCCTGGTGGTCGCCTCCTCCTGGGCCTTCGCGGCTGCCTCCTCCTGGGCCTTGGTTGCCACCTCCTCCTGAGCTTCAGCGGCAACAGTCGGGGAAGGCAGCAACGGCAGCACGTCGCGAACCCCCAGGGTCGGCGGATCTTGAGCTTCGACCGTCGGAGACGGCGTCACCGCATGCGCTACGACATCGGTGCCAGCGTCAGCTCCCCTGCCGACGTCCTCGGACGCCGACGTAGCGAAGGTCGCAGCTGGGCGCATAGCTGCAACCAACGATGGAGGCTTGTATACCTCCAAACAGGTCAGAAATGAGCTGATCCAAATAATACTCATAGCTAAGTTAAAGATGCAGGTACTTACGCCTTTGATTGGCGCATCGGGATCCTTCGAGTCCGAAGAAGCGCCGGTTGGCCCACGCCCGGGGCTGGACCGCTCCAGTCTCTGCCACTTGGACCATGGCGGCTGCCGCCACGATCCCGAAATCAACCTCGGCGCTCTTCGACCCCTCGGTCCTCGTCCTTTTGGTCAGGGGCGAAATCACGTCCTCAGATGACGTCGAGCTCCCGACGTCGATCGGAGCCACCGCATGCGATGCAGTGGCCTCGAAAGTCGGGGTCAGAACCCCCGACCTTGCACTCATAGCCGAAGGGGCACCGACCGGCGGAGCCCCGGCCGGCCTCTGAGCAGGCCGCGCAGCTGGGGCGGTAGCAGCCGGATTGCCGACAAAAAATGACTTCGAGCCCCCGACGTGCCATCTCTTGACGGCCTTCTTCTTCTTAGCCAGGGACATGCCCGCCGCACTTATCTCAACCATGTCCACCGAGCCGGGCGCGGTCCCCGACAGGCCCTACAACGACGACAACAACTAAGTCCTCAACTTCTACCTGTGACCCGACTCGAGCTACTCTACAAATTCGAACAACAACGGCAGCGGGAAAGCAACTTACCAGAGTTCGACGGCCCTTGTCCAGAGGCAGCGGCCCCTTGGTCACCTTGTCGGTGACATCTCCCTCGAACAACCTGCCGACCTGCTGAACGACCTCCTGGTCACTCAGCTCAGTTCCGACCATTTCACGGGTGACATCGTCCTTCCCTTCGTACATACCCATGGGGTGGAGCCGAAGACGTAATGGCTGGATCCGGCGCCGCACGAACGTGGCGTTAACGGCGGCACCAATCAAGCCCTCATCCCGCAGTCGCTGGATCTTGCACAGCACCGTGTCCATCGCCACCCTCTCCTCGGCCGTCACCTTCGCCTTCCAAACGTCGGTCATCGCGACCGGTGCGTTGCGAAAGGCCGGGAGACCGGGGTGGCGTTCTTCATGTAGAACCACCCATCGTGCCAACCCTTCAACGACTTCTTCTGCGACACCTTGATATACTTCTTTGCATCGGTACTCCGAAGCATGATCGCAGCGCCGCCAACTTGCCGAGCCGCGCCGCAGGACTCCAGCAGCTGACTGGCTTGGAAGAAGTAGCGCCAAAGAGGAAGAGTCGGAGTGACCCCCAGGTACGTTTCGCAGAGCGTGACAAAGATCGCGATCTTGAGGATGCCGTTGGGGTTGAGGTTTTGAAGGCACACGCCATAGTGGAGCAACAGCGTACGAAATAAAAAGGTGCCCGAGAGCGTCAACCCGCGCTCGTGGAAGGTGACGAAGCTCACGATCTTCCCCTTCAGCGGCGCCGGTGCCTCCTGGTTCTCCGCCGCCTCCCACACGCCTACTTCCTTCGACGGCAACAGGCCGGCGTCGTGGTACGACTTAAGCACCTCCTCCGAAACGGCGGGCAGCCTCCATCACGATGACGGTGACGGCGAGGGCAATGTGGCTGAAGACAATCACAGTGGTCGCCGGAAAGAACGCGGTGGCGACGAAGACAAAGGCGGCGAGCTTCGGGTTTGAAAGCAAGCGAGCGCAAGGAAGCTTGGAGGTGAAGATAGCGAAAGAGCCGGTGGATTTCAAAATCCACCGCGCCTCCTTTTAAAGACAGCCGAGAGGTGAATGTTTCTCATCCCCACCACTCACGACACGACGGCGTAGTAACTGTGCCATCACAGGTATGCGCTACGACGCGCACCCACTGCACCGGCATCCTACTCACCGACGGGTGGGACCGAGCGCTACCTCACCACCTCCGTCACGATGGAGGTTACGTGCTCCTGTCTGACAAGCTAGTAAATAGCTGACTAGCGCCAGTTGGGGACGCGCACGCGTGAACCGTCGCGATCCCACCGCCGTCCGATCATCACCAACCAACTGCCCGGATTGACCGACGGTTACAATTCCCAAACGCATTATCCGCCATCCACGTGGAGGCAGCGAAGCCGTACGATCGTTGAAGCTGTTACCGACATCCGTCATTAACACCGTGAGATCGAACCTCACGAACTTGGGGCGCTGATCTTGGGAACGGGCGAGCCATTCGGCCCAACCTAGGCGCGATGCTGATCATGAGATGAAACCGATCCGACCGGCTCAATCTAGGCATCTAACCCAACAATCGATTGACGATGAAAGTCAGTTTCGACTGACCCCGATGGTCGAATATATTCATCTTGCAAATTCAACCCCCCGATCGACCCTATGGATCGCCCGAGGGATTGGGGGCAAGCCCTACAGGCGCGCTCGCGTGCCTCCATAGGATCAATCATCGATGATCAAAGACGAAGACGAGACGTTCAACCCCCAGCTGACCCTTTGGATTGCCCGAAGGCTCGGAGGGTACGCTCTACGGGTGCGCTCGCGCGCTCCCGTAGGATCCACGACTGAAGACCGAAGCCTAAACGAGGATTCAACCCCCGACCGACCCTCCGGATTGCCCGGGGGCTCGAGGCTATGCCCTGCGCTCACGCGCCCCCGTAGGATCCAGCATCGACGATCGACAACCATCAAAGATCAGCCCCACGCAGCCTCAACAAAGACTTGCAAACGGCGTAGGACTCAGGGGGCTACTGTTGGGATCATGTACACCGGGTGCCTTTGGGCCCGGGGTGAGTACAATGGCCCAGCTATGGGCTAGGGCCCACGGTTCAACTTGCGGTCCATGGAGGACCGCGTCACGCCAAGAACGTCCCGACCCCAGGGGGTTGAAACCGTACGAACACCACAACCCGACCACCGAAAGGTCGGGGCCGCACGACGACAAGACTCAACCAGCTAACGGGTAGAAGCCAACGCCTCTACTTGACCCTTGAGGGTCGGCCACCGCCTTAGCCATCGACACCTGCCCAGCGCAGGGATTTCTGACAACGTACAGCATGAGATAAAGCAACCTTGCCAGAGGAAAAGCATTCCAGAAGGTGGTAAAGCAATCAGACGATCGGTAAAGCATCCCTACGGACGGTAAAGCAAAACAGAAAAGTGTCCTGTGTCCTCTACGACTGGACAAAGGACGTACGACAGACACCGACAATCTGCTCCGGCGCCAGCGGGCGCCAAACGATCAACTCAGGCGATGACCGAGGCCCCACCTGGCCGAGGGCCAGAAGGTTCCGTAGGCGCCAAGTTGAAGACCCTGGTCCGACCCCTATATAAAGGGGCACAAGGGGGCATTAGACAAGACAAGTTAGATTCAAGCCATTCCACTGTAATCACATCCGCCCTCGCATACTAGGGTTCTTGGCTCGAGCCAAAGTCCTTCCGCCATTGTACTTTTGTTCTTGAGTTTATACGATTTGATCTCTCTCACCCCTAGACGTAAGGTATTACGCCTCACCGACAGCCCAAACCAGGTTAACTCTCGAGTCTTCCATAGACTAGGCCATTTCGAATATGAAGAGCGCACCGATACTCCTTCCGATTACGTAAATTTTACTGTACCGGTGGTCAGAACACCAACAAATTCCTTGAAGACCATCCTCAGCTAGGCAATTTGCAACTTGTCCCTGATGGAAGCTGTGTCATCCTCTCCCCGCCATCCGGCATCTGCTAGCATCCAACATGATGCACCCTATCTCGGCTCCCATGAATGGTTCGATGGCCTCAGCTCAAGCTGGATAGAAACGAAGCGACCGACTCCCTCAGACGCCGCTCCTCCGTGTTAGAAATTTAGGAATTTTATGGTATATTTTAATTCCAAATTTATTAAAGAAAATAAGTAATATTGTGACAAAAGGTGTGCTCGTGCTCATATTGAATCTGTATAAGAATAGATTGAACACGACAAATAAACAGAGAAAGTTCAAGTTACACCATGAAGCACCGGCAATGCTGTTCTCAATAGTAGACGTGTTGAGCTGCTTGAAATAGTCAAACAGATTTGATGCAGGAAGAACAGAAGTTGTGCAGCCCCACGAACTGCCATCTAGAAGTAATAAAAAGTAGTCGAACAAGAGCAAGCAGCCGCGCAGATGATGCGCTCCCACAAAACTTGATCGCCCACCTATCCGTGCAGGTGTCGCAGCTAGACGAAGTTTCGGAGGCATACTCTCGCAAGTTCTGTGCGTGCAAAAACTTGCGAAGAGGATGCGAAAGGTCAGGATTCTGAGGTGAGGTTCTACGGTGAAGGAGGAGCGTCTTTTATAACCACAGTGCACTGAATCAATCTTATTGTGGGAGGGTAAATGACAAGTAACGGCTCTCCGATTAATACGTCAGTTACTAGTAACGTCTGTATTTAATCTGCCAATTTAATTAAGTCGATTCTATTCTCAGAAATGGCAAAATTAATTACTGTTTGAATTAAGTTGATTTAAATCTCTGATTTGCAATAAGGATTTCTGCTGTCACACGCACGCGCAAATCACAAGTCACACGGAATATTCACACGAAAACACGCGTAACTCGTGATGCCGGCACGGCTCGGCGTGCGTGTGGCTTTCTTCACCTCTCTCCCAACTTCTCAACTAATGAATCATTGTCCACCATTTTAAGTTGGTTGAGCTTCTTATCAACTTTTCATGTAAAACTAAAAATTTAGTCCCCTAACATTTAAAGTAGATCTTAAAATTTAATTATGAAATCAATGAGCCAAGCTCAAATATTCCAACAATGTGAACTCCAACTCGTCGCCGTAGGGGTGCCACTCCAACTGGCCGCCCGAGAGCGTGGCATGTACCACCTCACGG
>BCLF01000343.1:0-16522 GCA_001602275.1 Zoysia japonica
ATCACCGGATCGCGTCCTCGTGTTGCATCCCTTTTTCTCTGGATTTTTATTTAATTTATTTTTTAAAATTATTTTGTTTTGAAGTTATTTGTTTTAGTCGTTTTCTTTTTTGTTCATCTTTATTTTTAGTATTGTTTTAATAATTACTGAGGCTCTAAAGAGCGTGCGCGAGACAATGAGCAAACGTGAGAGTGCAGACTAAATAGAATAAGAAGGTGTTGTATGTCAAATGTGATCATACCAGCACTAAAGCACCGGATCCCTTCAAAACTCCAAAGTTAAGCGTGCTTGGGCGAGAGTAGTACTAGGATGGGTGACCTCCTGGGAAGTCCTCGTGTTGCATCCCTTTTTTATGTGGATTTTTATTTAATTTATTTTTTAAAAGTTATTTTGTTTTCAATTTATTTCTTTTAGTCCTTTTCTATTTTGTTCATCTTTATTTTTAGTACTGTTTTAATAATTAAAATTGCTCTAAAGAGCGTGCGCGAGATAATGAGCCAACGTCAGAGTGTAGACTAAATAAAATAAGAAGGTGTTGTATGTCGGATGCGATCATACCAGCACTAAAGCATCGGATCCGATCAAAACTCCGAAGTTAAGCATGCTTGGGCGAGAGTAGTACTAGGATGGGAGACCTCCTTGGAAGTCCTCGTGTTGCATCTCTTTTTTCCTGTGAATTTTAATTTAATTTATTTTTTAAAGTTATTTTATTTCCAATTTATTTATTTTAGTCGTTTTCTATTTTGTTCATCTTTATTTTTAGTACTGTTTTAATAATTACTGATGCTCCAAGGAGCGTGCGCAAAATAATGTGCCAACGTGAGAGTGCAGACTAAATAGAATAAGATGTTGAATGTCGGATGCGATCATACCAGCACTAAAGCCCTGGAACCCATCAGAACTTCGAAGTTAAGCGTGCTTGGGCGAGAGTAGTACTAGGATAGGTGACCTCCTGAGAAGTCCTCGTGTTGCATCCCTTTTTTCTATGGATTTTTATTTCATTTATTTTTTAAAAGTTACTTTGTTTTGAAGTTATTTGTTTTAGTCGTTTTCTCTTTTATTCATCTTTATTTTTAGTACTGTTTTAATAATTACTGATGCTCCAAAGAGCGTGCGCGAGACAAGGAGCCAATGTGAGAGTGCAGACTAAATAGAATAAGGTGTTGTATGTCGAATGCGATCATACCGGCACTAAAACCCCGGATCCTATCAGAACTCCGAAGTTAAGCGTGCTTGGGCGAGAGTAGTACTAGGATGGGTGACCTCCTGGGACGTCCTCGTGTTGCATCCCCTTTTTATGTGGATTTTTATTTAATTTAATTTTTAAAGTTATTTTGTTTTCAAGTTATTTGTTTTAGTCGTTTTCTATTTTGTTCATCTTTATTTTTAGTACTGTTTTAAAAATAACTGATGCTCCAAAGAGCGTGCGCGAGACAACGAGCCAACGTGAGAGTGCAGACTAAATAGAATAAAAAGGTGTTGTATGTCGGATGCGATCATACCGGCACTAAAGCACCGGATCCCATCAGAACTCCGAAGTTAAGCGTGATTGGGCGAGAGTAGTACTACGATTGGTGACCTCCTGGGAAGTCCTCGTGTTGCATCCCCATTTTCTGTGGATTTTTATTTAATTTATTTTTTAAAGTTATTTTGTTTTCAATTTATTTGTTTTAGTCGTTTTCTATTTTGTTCCTCTTTATTTTTAGTACTGTTTTAATAATTATTGATGCTCCATAGAGCGTGCGCGAGACAAGAAGCCAACGTCAGAGTGGAGACTAAATAGAATAAAAAGGTGTCGTATGTCGGATGCGATCATATCAGCACTAAAGCATCGAATCCCATCAGAACTCCGAAGTTAAGCGTGCTTGGGCGAGAGTAGTACTAAGATGGGTGACCTCCTAGGAAGTTCTCGTGTTGCATCCCTTTTTTCCTGTGAATTTTAATTTATTTTATTTTTTAAAGTTATTTTCTTTTCAATTTATTTGTTTTAGTCGTTTTCTAATTTATTCGTCTTTATTTTTAGTATTGTTTTAATAATTACTGATGTACCAAAGAGCGTGCGCGAGACAATGAGCCATCGTGATAGTGGAGACTAAATAGAATAAGAAGGTGTTGTATGTTGGATGCGATCATACCAGCACTAAAGCCCCGGATACCATCAGAACTTGGGCGAGAGTTGTACTAGGATGGGTGACCTCCTGGAAGTCCTCGTGTTGCATCCCTTTTTTCTGTGTATTTTTATTTGATTTAGTTTTTAAAAGTTATTTTTTTTTCAGTTTATTTATTTTAGTCATTTTCTATTTTGTTCATCTTTATTTTTAGTACTATTTTAATAATTACTGATGCTCCAAAGAGCGTGCACGAGACAATGAGCCAACGTGATAGTAGGGACTAAATAGAATAAGAAGGTGTTGTATGTCGAATGCGATCATACCGTCACTAAAGCCCCGGATTCCATCAGAACTCCAAACATCTGCGTGCTTGGGCGACAGTAGCACTAGGATGGGTGACCTCCTAGGAAGTCCGAGTGTTGCATCCTTTTTTCTGTACTTTTTTATTGAAATTATTTTTTAAAAGTTATGTTATTTTCAAATATTTTATTTTAGTCGTTTTCTATTTTGTTCGTCTTTATGTTTAGTACTGTTTTAATAATTAATGTTGCTCGAAAGTGTGTGCGCGAGACAATGAGCGAACGTGATAGTACAGACTAAATTGAAGAAAAAGGTGTTGTATGTCGGATGCGATCATACCAGCATTAAAGCACCGTATCCCATCAGAACTCCGAAATTAAGCGTGCTTGGGTGAGAGTAGTACTAGGATGGGTGACCTCCTGAGAAGTCCTCGTGTTGCATCCCTTTTTTCTGTCTATTTTTATATGATTTTGTTTTTAAAGTTATTTTGTTTTCAATTTATTTATTTTAGTCGTTTTCTATTTTGTTCATCTTTATTTGTAGTGATGTTTTAGTAATTACTGTTGCTCGATAGAGCATGCGCGAGACAATGAGCCAACGTGAGAGTGCAGACTATATAGAATATGAAGGTATTGTAGAATAAGAAGGTATTGTATGTCGGATGCGATCATACCAGCACTAAAGCACCAGATCTCAAGGTTAAGCGAGCTTGGGCGAGAGTAGTACTAGGACGGGTGACCTCTTGAGAAGTCCTCGTGTTGCATCCCTTTTTTTCTGTAAATTTTTATTTAATTTATTTTTGAAAAGTTATTTTATTTCTAATTTATTTATTTTTGTCGTTTTCTATTTTGTTCATCTTTATTTTTAGTACCGTTTAAATAATTACTGATGCTCCAAAGAGCGTGTGTGAGATAATGAGCCAAACAGCGGAAACGAAACGAAAGCTTCTGGAGCTCCACAGGCAGTTGACCGAATAGCTCGCCTAGACGTCAGCTCTAAGGTTTTCAATGTTCTCCTAAGTTTCTCCCTCTACTGAGCAGCAATTATAAAGGCAAGGTTGAGTACAGGATGTACTCAGCAGATGTGGGAACCATATGACATGTGGCAATCATCAAAGATTAGACAATATAAAGTTTAATTGCATAAAGCACACATTAGAGACACATTTCCTATTAAGCACCTATTTACTAAGTGAAAGATATCGCACCTATGAACAGTAAAATATGTAACAGAACCAAATCACAGTCTCCCACTGCGATTCACTAATCCAAACCAATACCAATACCATTAGAAATTCCCACTAATCATGTGAGGGTCCATGCAATGCTCGTGACCGTGAGCACGGCTGTCATAACAGTTTTACACTCTGCAGAGATTGTACAAATTTCCCCATGAGTAGTGATTTCATCCCTTGTTGCCAGGTGACTAAAAAGAATCTCCATTTGTATACTTTAAGAACAAAATGGAAAGGTTAAAAGTCTCAAAGATATAGACAAAAATATAGTGATATAGATTATTGAATTATGACGTAGTAGTACTGAAAAACGTGTTTTGTACGATAATTTTTCTTTCCATTTTGGATGGTGTTTTCCTCCAAGCTTGATGTTGAACCGGTAAGCACTGCCACCGATAAGAAATATTGTGTCATGATTATGAATATCATATCACTAAAGAATTAATATGATATTAGAGATTATTACGCATCAAGGACTTCCAAGAAATCGTTGTAAATGCTCATTTCACGATCAAAGGAGTCAAATACCCAAGCCCTCCCTAATTTTAGATATATCATGAAAGCAATGCAATGATCGTTATAACAAAAGTACATTTAATCATGTTAGTGTTTCAATTTATTAGTCAAAAGTAGGGTTAAGTAAGTGACAGAGGAAAACATACTCACTCAAAGTTACAAAGAGCCATGATGCACTCCCTGTCTCGCCAATTGTACATGACCCTACCTATGTAGGCTGCTACAACATTACTAGCATTTTCAACCATCAAATTATGGTACGCCTTTTGTTCATTCTTCCTCTTGCCCTTCAAGTCAGGGTGGTCCATAGGGACGTTGATCGCTGATTGCCTTATTGCTGTTAAGTTAAGGTACCCGACTTTTTTATCCGCACTATAATTAAAGCACATTCTAAAAACATGAAACAATATATAATCAATTATGATGTTAATTAATAGTACGACTAATTATAAGGTTATTATTGTTTGAAACACTTACAAGCACCATACGGTAATGAGAGTGGCATCTAATCTCTGAAGTCAATAGAGGGCATGTATGTCTTCATATGACACATTTAGATCCATTGGCACAGTGTTAAAAAGTTTTCCAGAAATCTTAGCTTGGATAAACTGAACACCTTTAGAACATGTTTTTAAGTACCACCCGTGAAATCTACGTATCATCCAATCCTTCTCATTGAACATACGGCTCGGTAATAGTGGCCTGCCATATTCGAACTCAGAAAAATCATCCTCTATAGAATTCCAAGATCCTTCAAGAAGACCCTCGGGCACCAAAGGTGCGTGCTCCACCAGTTCCTTTTTCTCAAAGGTGTACGGTTCTTTCATAACCTTGAGGAACATTTAAACTAAAAAAAACATTAATGTGTGTTCTACACTTTAGTGGTTAACATACTAGTTAATAGAAGGTGCTGACCTATACTCTTGCTGGATGTTGAGTCCTTAGCATGTGTCGGTTGAGGCATAGAGAGTTCTTCAATAAGCTTCTCAGCAACACCCTCGTCCTCATGCATCTCGAGAGACTGAGGAGGGTCCATGATAGGCCCCTCAGCAGCAGCAGCCTCATGCTCATGTCTCTCGGGAGGCGGAGGGGGACCCATGAGAGGCCCCTCAGCAGCAGCAGCCTCGTCCTCATGTCTCTCGGGAGGCAGAGGGGGTCCATGATAGGGTCCTCGGCACATGCACCTTCATTCTAATGTCTCGGGAGGCGGGGGGGGGGCCATGAGAGGCCCCTCAGCACCAGCACCGTCATTCTCTTCTGTTGGAGAAGACTGAGGTGAAAGTGCTGGAGTAGGTCGAGACACTGGTGTTGTTTCAACCGCAAATTGCAAAACAATGTCTCGTCGATGCCAAAGGATGAAATTATTAACGACATCTCTCAGAGTGTCAATCCCCTCTTTCTCATCAGGATAATCGAGACCAAACACAAGATACTTGTCATCTACTATCTTGATTAGTTGCACCTTGACACACTCTAGTGGAATAGATACAGTACAAAATGTACGACTATGCATTTCAATGCCTTCTGCAACCTTGATGCTCTTTTTTTGGGCAAAGAGCCATATTCAATGAGCAAGGAGTATTCTCGATTATATCATCCACTGGGTACTTAGTGGCCGGTTCAGGCGCATACCCATGGCTGCTTGGAGGCAGGTTTTCAGTAGTTGGAGTAGTCTCGATGTTGTCGTTGACACTGATTCGAACATTCGGTACAGCAAATGGTTAGACGAATTGTGAATTTTCTTTGAGTAATTGGAAGAAGTTTTCTTTCCACTTCTCGTGTTCATCATCCTTGTTGGGTGGATCCCGCTTCTTGTAGCTGCTCGCGTCGTTCGGGAACCTTATTTTTCACGCAGCCAGTGCAGAGACGGCTCGTGTACGACCTCGATGTTCCTCGTTTTCAAGGGCAACACTAAGCTGGTCTCTTTTCCTCTTTGGCTTAAAGATGCCTTCCTTCTCCTTTGTAGCTAGCTCCTTAGCTTTTTGTACAACTTCACAAATATCTAAGCTTTTAGGAATCAATTGCACATCATCAGTTGACTTGATCAACCCAAGACCTAGTTTCGAGTGCGTTCACTACATCCTTCTAGTGAGTCCGGTATCCCAGCTTCTTGATCCTGCTGTTCTTTTAGCCTTCACTTTTTTATTTTAGCTGCATATCCACCTGGACCGAGGTTAGGACGCATCTTGTTCTTTTTACTCAGTTCCTTAAAAGACTCGCTACTCTTTAGAGCATTTTCAGATGTCATCTTCTCCACAAATATTTTCCAATCATCAGGTGTGATGAAACTGAACTTGTTGAAAGGTGTCAGACCCTTTTAAACATATTCCTTATTAAAGTTTGTCCTAAATGTCCGAAGGCATCTTCCCATTGTGTAAAGAGAAGCCGTTTTTGCACGATCAAGGCAATCTGTGGGGAAAATCTACTTTGCGCACAAGTTGTCCCATAATTCATTTTTTTTCCTTTCGGGACACTACGTCAATCTTGAAATGTAATCTTAACTTTTTCTCTTACTAAGACACCACAATCATTACGCCATATTGCGTTAATTCCTTCTGGCTCCATAGGCGCACCACATTGATCGACAGCTTCTACAGCAAAAATTCCAGCATGTAGCTTGTTGGCTTTCTTGGAACCACCCTTTCGTTTCTTCTGTGAAGTGGACGATGTGGGGGCAGTCCTGTCCTCAGTCGGCACTGTCGCTTTTTCTTCATCAGTGAAATTAAGCCGTCTAAGTGCTTCGAGCGGGAATATGCTATGAAAGATAGAGTTATATAAGGCATTTCTGTTTGAGTTAAAATGAACAGTGTTAATTTGACTATCAAATACCTCATCGGTTGGATTGTAATCGAGGTCTTCTTGCGGCAAGCGCTGCCTTTTTGCGCACGGAGGATAGGGAGGGGAAGGTTCCTCAAAAGATGAGCTACTTGAGCTTTTGGAAGAAGAAGCCACAAGTGTCGATGCACCAACTTCCTCTATTGTAAAGATTGTGTACTAAAAAATAGAAAAATATATATTATTGTATCTGAATGAATATTGAAAAGAAAAGGGTATAGAACAGAAAAACTTTTTCTCTCAGCTCGAGTTGCCAATTTAGTAGCCCTTCAACGCTCTAAGGTCATATAGCAATAGCAACCATCTTATATATAAGAAAATTTAGGACAGGTGTCATATATATTAGAGTCGATCATAGTGGTGCTGGTCAAAGATGATGTCAGTACCGACACTACACTATATAGTAACAGTGTCGGTCGCTGACATCATCAAACCAACATTGTTATTCACACAGCAATTTCACAGGATTCGCACAAGAATTTCACAGGAATCAGATCAAATTCACAGGAGAAACATATGAATCAACAATTTTACCTTTTTGCAAAAGAAGGTCTTACAGTGTATCCATAAACTAAACAATAATATGTATATACATCAAAAATGTCCTGTAGCATTTCGAAGCCACAAAAATTGAGAGGAACAATGGTGGGAGGGGATGCGACTTACAGTTTACAGATTGCCAGAATGGGAGAGGGGAGGCGGTTTACAGAGAAAGAATGGGTGAGGGTACTTACATTAGAGTTCTGGAGTGGGTGAGAGTGAGAGATGCCGACCGAGAGACCGGAGCCGTAGCAGGAAACGCGGTGGGCACCGAGGTCGGAGGCGAACACGAAGCCGAATGTCAGAGGACGACGCGCAGCCATGACCGATGCCGGAGCCAAGGAGGTTGATCGACTAGCCGCGGCCGGTGCCGGAGTAACAGCGACGGGAGTAGCGGCGACGAGTGTAGGGTTCGCGAAAAGTTTCGGCAACGTAACGACGTCGCGCGAGAAATGAAAACGTCACCAGGTTCAGTATGGAACGAAGCGACAAGGCCCGCTTATATAGTAAGAGTAACAATGTCGCACACAATGACGTCACAATAACCGACACTACAAAAATTGCCAGTAAGATTAACAATTTCTTTAATTTTTTTTCTCAACGTATATAATGATATTTGATCTACAATTTCATTTTAATAAATTGCATTGTATAAGGATCCTGACAAATTTCTGTTTGAATTTTTTTGAGTTTTTTCATAAAATTTTTAGTTCAAATGGAACTATAGGTTACCAATCATATGGCGCTGTACGTTATGATACAAGAAAATGTTAAATGTAGGTCAAAAGTGATTACAAAATTTATAAAAAAAACATTCTATAATGAAATAGTAATGCTTATCATCTAGAAAACATTGTACAATATAATGAAACATTTGGCACGTAAAAAAATTTAAAATAATTTAAGTTATGTTTGCTGAGTGACGTTGTAATTTCGGTCAAGCCAACCGACACTATAAAAGTAAAAGACCGACACTGTTGACCTTGCAATGTCGATCGCTGCTGATTTCAGCTTGCCTAACACTGTTAATAAGTTCAACAATTTCTTTAATGATTTTTTTCTCGACGTATATAATGATATTTGATCTACAATTTCATTTTAGTAAATTGCATTGTGTAAGGAACTTGTCAAATTTCTGTTTGAATTTTTTTAGTCTTTTCATGAAATTTTTAGTTCAAATGGAAATAGAGGTTACCAATCATATGGCATATTACGTTACGAGTACAGAAAATGTTGAATGTAGGTCGAAAGTGATTACAAAATTTATAAAAAAAAGTTCTATAATGAAATAGTAATGCTTATCATCTAAAAAACATTGTACAAGATAATGGGATTTTGACGCGTAAAAAAATTTCAGTCATTCCAACCGACACTACAAAAGTAAAAGACCGACACTGTTGTCCTTGCAATGTCAGTCACCGCTGATTTCAGCTTGCTGACACTGTTAATAAGTTTAACAATTTTTTTAATCTTTTTTGTCTCGACATATATAATGAATCTTGATCTTCAATTTGGTTTTACTAAATTGCATTGTGTAAGTAACGTGTCAAATTTTTGTTTGAATTTTTTTGAATCTTTTCATAAAATTTTTAATTGAAATGGAAATATAGGTTACCAATCATATGGCACTATACGTTATGAGTATTAATAAAATGTTGAATGTAGATTGAAAGTGATTACAAAATTTTTTTAAAAATACGTTCTAAAATGAAATAATAATGCTTGTCATCTACTAGAAAACATTGTACAAAATAATAGAACTTTTCGTGATTAAAAGCATTGAAATGTTTGAAGTTATGTTTAATGAGCGATGTTGTAATTTCGGTCAGGCAGCTACCGACACTATGGTTGTAAATCACTGACACTGTTGTCCTTGCAATGTCGGTTATTGGTGATGCCAAACCGACCGACACTACTAACTAAACCCTAGTCATTCTCGCCTATATATAAATATCTCGCCCTTGCTTCTCAACCGTCAGCACACCACCACCCCTCAGCCGCCGCAAGCTGCCCCTCCTCCTCTCCCGAACCACCGCCGCTCCTCCTCCTCCTATCACGCCGCGCGTATGGTCCTTCTTCGGTTGTTACTTATGATGCCCACTCGCGCACGGGTAGTCTGGTGAGCATATACAAATTCTATATTTCGCTTGTCAGATCTGTTTGCAACATCATTTGTTTACCATATCTGTTATTCTCATTTGATGCAGGTTTGTCAGATCAAATTATTAGGGTTTATAGATTAGGGTTCATGGCAATGAGTTTAGGACTCATTCTCATGTTTGGTGTCCTGTAATCTCTGTCAGCAGGGTTGACAGAGCCTGGAACGGCAAGGGTCGTGTCTACCTACTGCTCAACGGCAGCGACATTCTCAGAGGCCGGTTCCTGTCACTCGTCTGGCTTAGATGCCTAGAAGAGAACGCAGAGATAAGTACAAGATGTAGGCTAGAAGAATAGAAATATTATGATACCAAAAGTGCAAGGGCGATGCATGCTAGATTTAGACGCTGTTGATGAGAGTCTGCATGCTCTTCACCTTGCGGTGGCCGACGCAAAGTGAAGAGCATGCGGACGCTCATCCACAACGTCCAGATCTAGCTTCCCTCGCCCTTGCATTACTGGCATCATGACATTTCTAGTCTGTTAGCCTACATCTTGTACTTAATCTCTGTGTTCCCTTCCAGGCGCGAGCCGAGCCAGACGAGTGATAGGCATCAGCCTCCTAGAACGTCGTCGTCATTGAGCAGCAGGTAGACGCGGCCCTAGCCGTTCGAGGCTCTGTCAACCCTCTTGAAGACATGTATTTGAAAAGATTTTGTAAAATGTCGCTACTGTAATTTGTAATGATATTTTTATTTTTTAATGATCAACATGTGTTCATCGAATATTCTGAGATGTGTTAATTGGCACTACAGTAATGTCGCTCAAAGATGACGTCAATATATTTGACCAACACTATTGCCAATTTTAATGTCGGTTTCCACTGATTTCCTACATGACCGACACTATTGCTATTTGTAATGTCAGTTTTCGCTGACGTCATACATAACCGACACTATTGCTAATTTCATTTGTACCAAAATTGTCCTTCCCCTTTCTTCTTCTATCCCCGCACGCTGGCATCCTCTCTATTCTCGCTCGCTCTCCTGGTCATCCTTGTTCTCCATTACTCGAATCTCGCTCGCTCTCCTGGTCATCCTCGTTCCCCATTGCTCGGTAAAGTTTAGGGTGTCATGGCTAAAAAAGAAGGGAATGGAAGATAGGGGAGGTGAGGGGAGGGCCACTCCTACCAAGAACTAGATTCGACGGTGGTGTCCTGTGGCGGAGAGGCCACATCGGATGGTGGAATATGCGGCAAGGCGATCAGGAGGCAGCGAGGCATCGACAAGGTGGTGGTGATGCGGAAGACACGAAAGATGCGGCAGCAAGGTGGCAGCGAGGTGGAGACGCGGCGGTGAGGCGGGCTGTCCGATCCGAGAGCAAGCAAGAGAAGAAAGAGATTTTCAGGGGCAGTGAGTGGCAAAATGAGGAATCAGACGCGGGATGGATTGGTGTGGCTTTTTTTTCTCGCATGTACGGTGCAGCATCAAAACAGCATATTCTTAGAATCTGGATGGTGCAGTGCAGGATGAATTCATCCGGTGCAAGGAAGCAATCACTGGGCTCTTATCAGATTCAGAATGGACCGGTACAAGGGCGAGTTGGATGGAGAACTAGACACTGCCTTAGTTTCTACGGAGGCACCCTGTACGTATTCATAGAGGAAAATTTTAGGGTTGAGGCATCCCAAAACCAAATCGCCTACAAATCTAAATACAATATGTACTGCATCATAACATAAAAAAAAGTAAAATGCAAAGATAAGGAGCTTGTGTCTCCTATGAGTAGGGATAAAATCTTGGTAGATATGCGCGCGCCCATGCAGGCGTCAAGTGTGGCGTGGCATGGTGTAGCATGGTGCGATGAGCAACTTGTGCTCTCCATCTACTCGTCATCCCCAAACTTGCTTGTGAGTGTGACCTCTTAACTATTTTAGCAAAGTGGGACTACACATTGGACCACTACCATTATGAACTAGTTGATTTCCCAGTGCGTTGCCCCGGAGCTTATGGATGGTTGGTGATGATATGAAAATACAATCTAATAGCTTACTAATTGCTGATAGCAAGCTAGCTACTGTAGATGCAAAAGGTCTTGACTTAAAAGAAGTGGTAATATGATTTACAGTAAAAACAATTGAATACATTGGTCAAATGTTTTACAATTAATGAAATGTGGTAGTCCATACAAAGCCTCTATGAGGATTTTAGCCCGGGGCGTTTGCAAATCTGTTAGGATTACTATAGTTCTATTTAACATTACCTCTCCCGTTGATTAATAGCATGCAAAATTTTATTTAGAATTTCCTCTTATACTTCAGTTGCATATGTGATATTGAACTTGGTGAATCACAATTTATGAGATGAGAGGATTATTGTTTCTGAATTCTGGTGGCCAAAAGAGAGACTAAAAATGGGGATGTGCTTACGGTAGAAGGAGTGAAATCTGATGAACAGCCCTGCGTAAGGAAGGGTCGTCTTTTTCTCCTTGGCCACCTGTGATGGAGAAACATCTAATTTTTTCAGAAGAAAAGACCATCCTGTGGAACTAAAGCAATCACTAAAAGCAAAAATCAATACTGACCAGGTACATGTAATCGTCATGGCCTCATGACATGAGCACATTGTGGAGGCCGCAGCCCTCCGAGTAGACCCCGAACTTGGTGTTGAACTCTGGGTTGTGATAGTCAGGGTTCTCCTCGAAATATTGCATCCACGATGAGGCAGTGTTAGCAGATTATCAGAGTGAAATAAATTTTTTAGTCTTCTTGGCTGAGGATCTTGGTCTGCCTTAGCCCCGGATGACTGACCATCACTTATCTTGAAGTGAAGGTTGCATTTGTGGTGCAGCCTACAGGGAAAGTGTCACCAGGAAAGGTAACCGCAGAACACATCGTCAGTATATAACATATATAGCTGCACCGTCAATCTTGAGAGGTTATGTGTTTGCAAAATCACCTGTCACTTATCAACAATTGCCTACTGAGGAAGCTCTCCGAAGCTACGAGTTTAAACTCCACAGTTCCATGTAGCATCGAGCTGCCAGTGACAGCAGCTGCAAGGTACCGTGGATGAGCTCGGTGAGGTGGAGCCAGTACTCGTTGGGGTAGTCCTTGTGGATGGCCTCGGCGGTCTGGAGGAGGTGCTCGATCTGCAGCATCTCCAGGTCAGGGTCGTTGTTGTCGATAAATTTGTTGAGCAGCTTGATGCACTCCCAGATGATAATCTCTGTATTAACAAACGTTGTTCCGGGTCTTTCAAAAAAAAAAATCATCTCTGTCTTGTCCAACCATCTGTACTGGGCTAAGGGTACAGGTTACCAGACCCTAAACTTTGCACCATTGTACTACGACAGGATGCGCTCAAGCCTCTGGTTCCAAATCTGCGAGACCAGAATATAACAATGAATGAGAAGCACAGCTGAATGGACTGGATAAAACATAGTGAAAAGGCACACGATATTTGTATCATAATGCAAGTATGCACTTTCTGATTTCCAGAATTTAAGCACTTAATTATTATTGGGAGTGCATCATCACAATTTCAGCATCGCCTAACTCAGTAAAAAAGTCATTACTACCAGAAGCAGTGATTTTATCAATTGGTTCCAATACTTTAGTTTATGTTTTTTTCATGTTTATGCGATCATTATAGATCAGTATAATCAGTATATCTTCAAGTTTATTACCTTAAGCATAGACTCTGAATGAAGATAACAACTATTGCTTAATAAAATGAGAACAACTGAAATTGTTCTAGACTTACTCTTGGAATGGAGAAGCATCCTTTGGGGCCGCATCCACTGATCCATACTAGACAGGCTAATTAAAAAACATCTGACCAAAATGTTACTGCAATAAAACCAAAAAATAGAGAGAAAAAAGAGGCGGTCTTTGAGCCCGATCAATGAGGTAATGTGAAATCATAGGAAGTTGTAGCGGTCTGTGCCATAGGTGATGGGTTGTAAAAAGGAGAACTTCAAGGTAGGAGCAAGCTCACCATGGCAGATGATGGCTGTCTCCAGTCAACCACCGAGGGTGGCAGAGACCTCCGCTGTTGCCGCAACACCTGTTGAAATCTGCGGCTGCTGAGTTTACCGGATCAGGACATGGGAGCTGCTGCAGCAATTAGAAATAAGAATATCAGTGCTGCCGGCCGCCAGAGCAGACTGTGGATAGGGGAGAGAGAACAACACTGCAGAACTTGTCGGCCCTGGTGACGGTACTGTCGCCGCCATTAGGCTAACTCCTAATCCACAACCTAGCACAATTCACAACGAAGTAAACATGAAATCAGACAAAATTTCTAAAAATAGGCACTTCACGCGGCATCAATCGAAGGGAACTGACCTAAAATCACGGGGAACCACGAAAACAACGAGATAGCGTGGTGGCAAGTGAGACGAAGAGAAAAATTGGTGCAAGGGGAGGCGGCGCACTGCACGTGGGCTCGGGGGGAGGTGGGGATATCAGGCAGTGGAGCGCGCAGGAAGGAGGGGAGGAGGCCGGCACGGGTAGGTGAGGAGGCGATGCGCGGCGGATCGAGAGGCGACGCTCGGGGGAAGGAGAGGAGGCGGGGATGCCGGGGAGGAGGAAGGGCGGGCGCGGGGTACGGGAGGCAGCCGTGGCCTACGGAGGGGATGGCGGCGGGGAGATGAGTGGAGGCGGCGTGGGCAGCGGTGGGGAGAGAGGGGAGGGGGCGTGTGCACCGGGGAGATGGAGAGGGCGCGGTGAGGAGAGGAGTGGAGGGTGTGTGGGCGGCGGGGAGTCGGGGAGTCCCGAGGAGTGGAGGGGGGCGACGGGCGCCGGCTGTTGGTGGGTGAGAATGAACAGCCAAGATTGCATGTTAGATTTTGATGGTACGGTCTAAATAAATAAAAGAGATGACGTAGCCTGCTGAAAATTGATAGAAAAAATGTTAGTGGGTGGTGTATATATATATATATATATATATAATATAGATGAGCCATTGAGATTTAAGAAATTATTTAAAAATTAAATGAGCCCAGCCCAATAATTCACCAGTTTCAAATTAATTGCAATTTTTAGCTTTAGTAAAAATGAAACATATCGTAGTACATATTTACATGTTGAAAATTATGTAAATTGAAAGAATTGAAGGTCAAAGACATAAACATTTACGGTTAAGCATAACGATAAGTATAATTAGAATGAAGCGAACATATTTTGTTCAACAAGAACTGCCCATGAAATGCTCTCATCAACTTGTGAACGAGCATTGAAATATCGTACTATATGAGAGGAAGTGAAATTACGTGACCATATGTTGCTTATCCAATTAACAACAGCTGAAACCTGCATTGAAGGCGCAAAATGGTCTCCTTCACAACTAAGTCCTTATAGGTTTTGTTACATTTTGAAAACATATTGAACATCTGTTGGACCATCTGCATCCTATAGTATGTATGATTCCGACTAGGATCTCTCCAACAGTGACGTATCCTCCACCATAACTTTTCGGTAGGGAATTCGAACACGTCAACATGAACTTTCCAAAAAGTCATTAGCACCCAAATCAATTCAAACGAATCGACCACATGTATCAGTGCCTGTGCTGCACCAGCTAAACGTGGCAGAAATTGCACTATGCAGCTGCTGTTAATTAGGGCTGCCGGCAACCACTTCCAGAGTCTGATGAGGGTTATAATAACTAGAGCATGCGTTATTTCAGACCAAACATCCTTGTCACGAGGACAGGGATGAAATTGTGGAGTGGAAAGATGCATTATATGGTACTGCAGCGAATAGTTGCGTGTGGTTTTCGGACAGGAACTTAACATGCTCGGGTCAAAATCTATCCTTTTTGGATCGACATCACTATAGTGACAATCGCTTCGGGAGTTGATAAGATGGATACTGGTATGGCAGGGGCTGATCCCGATCTTTCGATGAGAGGAGGATAGCTTCGATTTGGGGTGGATTCGACGTTGGCTGTCCGACTACAACAACCAACAGGGTTGTTGCGCCTTAGTAACAGGTACACCGGTTCCGCTTTGTTGTTGTTCTTGCTGTGCCAAGAACAACTCTGAACCTGCGAGCAATCGAGAACAAGCAAGAACAAGATGAAAAGGTAAACAACTCACAGATCTGGATATAATCACGAAAGTAGGGTTCTGAATCAAGCAAATCGGGTGGTCTCGTCGACACACGCGTTTACAAGGAAGTAGCTAAAGCTAAATTTGCATCTGAACAAAACCTACCCTCAAATGACGGCCGCCACATGTTTATATAGTGAGAAGACGTCCTGGAGGCGTGAGGGGACTCAAACCCTAATTTAGAGAGGGCCTCTAATAGGCTAAACTGGATACAATGAGCCTCAGCCTATGACTGGAGGTCCGAACGCCTTTCCGACGATTCTGATCACGTCTGGAGGAGTTTGAAGCTGAGGTTGGACCCATCTGAAAGTAGACTTTGAGATCTTTCCTATGAGTACTCATTTGCCTTCAACAACATCCGAAGTGAAAAGTTATGACCGAAACAATCCAGCGCTGATTGATGGTCCGATCCTGCTTTATGGTCCTAGTGCTCCTCCCATATTTCTAATCATAACAAAATCACCACAAAGATTTAGCAATACCTCATTCTGAGAAGAACTGCTATAGACCGTAAGAAATGACTTAACCTGATAATTAAGTTGACGCGCTCGAGCTCGTGTCATAGGTCCTTCTTGTGCAATTGGTTTGGTTGTGTCTGTGAAAGTGATGTCCTCATCATCCTCCTCTTCTTGCATTTGAGTCGTCCTCGACTCAAAGTCGTCATCTTCTCCTATGTAAAGCTTCAAATCTGAAATGTTAAAAGTGGGGCAAACCCCAAAATCTGCAGGGAGCTCAAGTTTGTATGCATTGTCATTAATCCTTTCTAAAACTTTGT
>BCLF01000344.1:6325-16467 GCA_001602275.1 Zoysia japonica
AAAGCTCGTTTAGTAGCTAAGGGGTATGCACAACGTCAGGGGGTGGATTTTGAGGAGGTTTTTGCATCGGTGGCGCGCATGGAGACCGTGTGTGTTTTGATCGCAGTTGCGGCACACGCCGGATGGGAGGTCCACCATATGGACGTCAAATCGTTGTTCTTGAATTGTGATCTTGCCGAGGACATGTACATGCAGCATCCTCCTGGTTTCATTGACAAGGAGTACAAGCATGGAGTGCCTCAAGCTGCACAAGGCCCTGTATGGTCTACGTTAAGGTCCTCGTGCATGGATATCGAAGCTCGACGAGACTCTAACAGCTCTCGGCTTCAAGTGCAGCCCCTTAGAGCATGCTGTGTACCGAAGGAGGAAAAATGGTGCGCTCTTGCTTGTGGGCGTGTATGTGGATGATCTCATTGTCACGAGTGAGAGCATTGATAACATCACTGAGTTCAAGCTTCAGATGAAGAACAAGTTCAGCATGAGTGATCTCAGGCTCTTGACTTATTATCTCGGTATTGAAAACCAGAGTGCTGATTCGATCACATTGTGCCAAAGCTCCTACGCTTGTAAGATTGTTCAAAAGATGGGCTTGGCTGACAGAAATTCATGTGCAACGCCGATGGAGAATAAGCTAATGCTAAGGAAGATGGATGGCAGCGCAGCAGTGGATTCCACAAAGTACGCATGATTTTTTTTTGAGAGAAAAGTACGCATGATTGTGGGATGCCTTTGTTACTTGGTGAATAAACGTGATGATATTGCATATGCTGTTCGTATTGTTAGCAGCTTCATGGAAGCTCGAACGACACAGCATATGGTGGCCGTCAAACATATATTAAGGTATGTCAGTGGCACATTGGAATATGGCTGCTGTTATAGGCGACAAGGAGCACATGGACTGCAGCTGGTGGGATACAGTGATAGTGATCTCGCTGGTGATTTGGATGATAGGAAGAGTACATCGGGGATGGCTTTCTTCCTTGGTGGCAGCCTGATTACTTGGGCATCACGGAAGCAGAAGATAGTCACTCTCTCTACATGCGAGGCTGAGTACATTGCAGCAGCTCCGGCATCTTGTCAAGGGTTATGACTTAGCAGATTGATTGCTGATCTCACAGAAGCTACCCCATGCAAAGTGTGGCTGTTGGTGGACAACAAGTCAGCAATCAATTTGTGCACGGCGCATCATGACCATAGCCAACATATTGACATTCGTTTTCGGCAAAGTGGAGATCAACCATGTCAGAGCTGGTGATCAACTTGCTGACATCTTGACGAAGTCACTTGGCTGCATGAAGTTCACGGAGCTGCGACAGAGGCTTGGCGTGGCGAAGGTGAAGACTTGGGTGCCATGATTCAGGGGGTCATTTTTTGAGAATAATCATGTCACTTAATCTTCCTACGTTAGCTTGCTAGTGGGTCACTGCAATGCTAGTGCTTTAATAACTAGCCTGCATGTATTTATTAGCCGGAGAGTCATGTAAGCTTAGTGCATGTTTTTAGGGCTACAACTAGTTTGAAGTTTAATGCTGAAGCACTTAACGTTCCTGTACGTTGATGAGTATAAATAAAGAAGAAACCAGCAAGCCAAAAATGAGTTAGCCGGCACAAACTCCAATTGTGTTCTATCTCCTGCATATCTTACACAGTTTGTATGTGTGTGTGAGCAAGGCTTGGCAGCACAAGAAAGCCCTCACACTGTGAGGCCCATGGATTAAAGTCCAACTCCCATAGCTTGTGGTGTGGGTAAACCATGAGATTTATTCCCACTTTGCTAGTTCAAAATAGAGATGAACCAACTTAAATAATCAGTGCCAGTGACCTAAAGCATAGTAACCTTAAGTTAATCCTTTTACTCAAAGCGAAGACGGAAATATAAGCGAGTTGCTGTGTAAGTGTGGTCCACGCAGTGTGTGCATGGGCATAAGCTGTATTTGAGCCTGGACTGTAACGGTATCAGAGTCGATCTTCGCTGTATCACGGACAGTATGGTCAGGGGCGCAGATACAGTGTACATGGTGCATGGGCTCTGTGGAGTCACGGCATGACACGTATGCTAGCACTGACGTACGAACGTGACCAAGGAGGATCGATGCTGTACGTCTGTCCCTTATGTGGGTAAATTGCCTCAACAAGGACATCGAGTCCTTTGAGGGTGAGAGACTGTGAGACCATAAATTTAGATCTAACTCCCATGGCTTGTGGTGTGTGGAAAGCATGAGATTTAGTCTTACTTTGCTAGTTTAAGGAGGGATAGACCAATTTAAATAACCAGTGATTCAAAGCATAGTAACTTTGATTTAATCTTTTTTATGTGAAATGAGGATGAAAACGTAAACGAGTTGTGTAAATGTAATCTAGGCAACGTATGAGTGAGTATAAGTCGTATTTGGGTCTGTACTTTTACACACACCATCGTCCGCAAGCTCATCGATCGTGACCGCCTCAGCATCGTCCAGTTCGACAGTGAGGCCACCCGCCTTTGCCCGCTGCGCCGCGGCACCGAGGCAGACTGGGCGGAGTTCGAGGCCACTATCAGCAGCCTCCACACCCTTGGGCGTGCCACCAACATCGAGGTCGGACTCAGGTTCGGCATCGACGTCATTGCGGACATTAAATTCACAGTCGGCCGCCCCACCAACATCATGCTCTTGTCTGACGGAGTGCAGACCGACGGCAACGCCACGAACGTCGACCCCGGCGACGTGCCCATCCACACTTTCGGCTTTGGCGACGGCGCCAGCCGCGAATCTACGCTGCTGGGCGCGGTTGCGAAGAAGAGCCTGGGCAGGGTTTAATGTCACTACTGTTCCTCATCCGGCACGACA
This sequence comes from Zoysia japonica, assembly GCA_001602275.1. Taxonomy (NCBI): domain Eukaryota; kingdom Viridiplantae; phylum Streptophyta; class Magnoliopsida; order Poales; family Poaceae; genus Zoysia; species Zoysia japonica. The sequence continues at coordinate 9,154 of BCLF01000344.1, forward strand.
GCAAGGTTTTCACTCATGTTCCTGATCACTGCAAGGACTTGTCTGGTTTTGGAGCCCCACAATCGTCGCAATCACTTGGTTTTCGGCCTGATTCCTCTGGTGTTTTTCCGAGTTCATTTGATGGTGGATTTATGGGCCGTTTGCCGAAGATGCTGTTTCCTGAGTTTGATGGTGATAATCCTCGTTTGTGGATTTCTCGTGCTGAAAACTATTTTGAGATGTATGCAGTCGATCCTGCTATTTGGGTTCGAGTCGCTACGATGCACTTTTCGCGCTCGGCAGCACGTTGGCTTCAGTCAGTTGATCGCCAACTGAAATCTGCTACTTGGTCTCAGCTCTGCTAGTGGCTTCTGGATCGTTTCGGACGCGATCAACATGAGCTGTTAGTTCGCCAGTTGTTTCATATCCATCAGACTTCTACTGTGGTTGATTATGTGGATCGATTTTTGGAACTCATTGATCAACTGCGCGCCTATGAAACAGCCACTGATCCCGTGTTTTACACTACGCGTTTCATTGACGACTTGCGTGATGATATCAAATCTATTGTGCTTGTGCAACGGCCTCGAGATCTCGATTCTGCATGTTCACTTGCTTTATTGCAGGATGAAGTTTCATCTCAGGCTCGTCGTCGTGATTTTTTTAAGCCAGACAGTGCATCACATCGACCATTTCAGCGTGACAAGTCTGTTCCGCTGCCCTTACCACTGCCGCCATCGGGTGATCGTGCTGCTGCTCCAGTTGGCCATGAGGAGAAAGCTCTTGTTGATCATAATAATAAATCGTTAGCTGAAAAACTGGCGAACCTTAAGTCCTACCGTCATGCTCGGGGTTTATGTTTCAGGTGTGCTGAGAAGTGGACCAAAGGCCACAAGTGCGCTGATTCTGTGCAGCTTCATGTTTTGCAAGAGGTTTGGGATCTGGTCACTCCACCTGATAATTCAGATACAGCTTCTGATATTGCTGATGCACCCCATCTGTTCAAGACTATTTCGGCTGCAGCAATCTCGGGTACTGAAGCTCCCCACACTCTGAGAATGTTGGGCGATATTCAGGGTGTTCCATTGATTATTCTTATTGACTCGGGTAGTTCCCATTCGTTCATTAGTACTACTGTAGCATCAAAGTTGTCAGGGTTGCTTCCACTGGCCTCTCCATTGTCTGTTCATGTTGCTAATGGAGCTTCTCTGCAGTGTAAATCTATTCTCAAGAATGCAAGCTGGTCTATGAGTGGATATCAGTTCATTACTGATTTCAGAGTGTTGTCTTTGTCTTGCTATGACTTGGTGGTTGGGATGGACTGGCTTGAATCCTTCAGGCCTATGCGAGTACATTGGTCCCAGAAATGGATGGCTATACCGTACAAAGGATCTACTATTGTTCTTCAGGGTATTACTTCAGAAGATACTGATATGGCCATGTTTCTTCAGTTGTATACCACTGTTGTGACAAAAACTGTCCCTGCTGATGCTCCTCTTGCTGAGGAAATATCTCGATTGATCACTGAGTTTGCTCACATCTTTGACACACCATCAGGATTACCACCTTCCAGACCCTGTGATCACTCCATTCTCTTGGTTCAAGGAGCGACACCAGTGTCGGTGCGTCAGTACCGTTATCCTCCTGCATTGAAAAATGAGATCGAGCAGCAAGTGCAAGACATGTTGGATAAAGGCATCATCCAACCCAGTGTCAGTGCCTTCTCATCGCCCGTGTTACTTGTTAGAAAGAAGGATGGTACTTATCGCTTTTGCGTCGATTATCGTTACTTGAATGCCCTGACTGTTAAAGGTCTTTATCCTATCCCAGTGTTTGATGAGTTGATTGATGAACTTAGTGCTGCTCGCTGGTTCTCTTCCTTAGACCTCACTGCAGGGTATCATCAGATTTGTTTGAAAGCTGGGGAGGAACACAAAACAGCTTTCCAAACACATTGTGGGCACTTCGAGTTTAAGGTCATGGCCTTCGGCTTGTCAGGAGCACCAGCTACTTTTCAGAGCGCTATGAACAATACGTTGCGTCCTCTGCTTCGCAAATGTGTGCTTGTTTTCTTTGACGATATCTTGGTGTACAGCCCCTCTTATGAGAAGCATCTTGTTCACTTGCGACAGGTGCTTCAACTTTTGGCTGCTGATAATTGGTTTGTCAAACTGTCTAAGTGTAACTTTGCTAGGCAGCAATTGTCTTACCTCGGGCATATTATCAGTTCACAAGGTGTGTCGACAGACCCTGCTAAAGTCGAAGCAGTGCTATCTTGGCCTCAGCCTCAGTCTGTTAAGGAACTTCGTAGTTTCTTGAGACTTGCAGGTTATTACAGGAAGTTCATTAAGCACTTTGCCATCATTACTAAACCACTTACTAATCTTCTTGTTGGGCTGTATTATGGGCTGTATATTTACTAGGCCCAACTCATAGACATATATATATGTAAATTCCAGTGGCAGAAATAGTGAAGATCTAGACTATTCCCCTCATAACCGACCTTCTACATGGTATCAGAGCTCGGGCGGTCGGCGACGGTGGCCGTGAAGCAGCAGCGAGCGACAGCGACGGTTGCCGTGGCGCAGCAGTGAGAGACGGAGACGATCCGAGTCTGGAAGCCTACGAGGCCCTACCAGGAGTGAAGCGTGGCTTGTGGAGTACACCAGTGCTTGATTTCGAGGACGCAGGTATTTGAATCTGCGTCGCAAGGCACCAGCATCAGCTTGTGGAGCAGGAGCGACGGTGGAGACGACCACGCTGCAGCAGCGGCTCACCACAGTGACCGGCGTGGGGTGGAAGGGTCCCAGCGGAGCTTGGCTAGTACTGGCTACAGGACTGCTGCGTACAGAGGTAAAGCATCAAGATTTGCATGGTAGTTAGCTTAAATCGGCAAGAAGGCAGGCCAACTGTACATCTCGATTGGAGAGTAACACAAAACTGCAGCTACGTGTGTGCTTGAGGCAGGGAGGTGTGCTATTGGAAGTTAGCAAGTGGGCACAGGAGAAAGGGGAATTTTATCACTCCGTGCTGGAGCTGATAAAAAGGGAGCAAAACATTGACAGTCTGGGTGACAGTTTGAACTATGGGTGAAAGTCAGAGCATTGAGCAAGTGCTTGGAAAATTGGTGGAATTGCTTACTGCAAAGAAGGATGAAACTCAATCTTCAGACAAGGAAAATTCTGCTCAGCCAGCTGAACTGGTCCAAAAAATAGAGCTGATGCCAAATGATCTTAAGCTAGAAGGCATTAAAAATTACTTGGCTTGGTCCAGAAGGACTCTACGGCTGTTGAAAGCAAAGAGACTTGAAGGCTTTATCACCGGGGATTCAGCTGAACCAACAAACAAGTCAAGTATCGAATGGAAGGATTGGGATGCTACAAATTCTCTGGTGGCTGCTTGGATGCTGAATTCTATGACTCCGGCTATTGCTAGTACTGTTGATACAATTATGAGTGCAGCTGAAATATGGAAAGCCTTAGAAAGTATGTACTCCGGAGTTGGAAATGTGATGTTACTGGTTGAAACAGAGGATCGTCTCCATAGTATCAAACAAGGGGAGCGATCTATTAGAGACTATGTGGCTGAGTTACAGCATCTATGGGCTGATGCAGACCATTATGATCCAATCGAGTTGCCACATTCAGAATGTGTGGCTTGGGCGAAGAAGTGGATCGAAAAAAGAAGAGTATTGCAGTTTCTAAGAGGCCTAAACTCAGAATTTGAGGGAAGACGTGCTGCCATATTTCATCAGTCCACTCTCCCAAGCTTGCAAGAGGCCATAGCTGCTATGTCACAAGAGGAGTCAAGGCTAAAAGTAATGAGAGAAAATGATTTACCCTCTTCTCGTCCTGTTTTTGCTGCAACAAGTATTAAAGAAGTTAGAGAGTGTTTTAATTGTGGTGACACTAGACATTTGATTCGTGATTGTCCTAAACCACTTAAGGCTAGCCGTGGAAGAGGAAGAGGTGGTAGAGGCCGTGGTGGCAGAAGCAGCTACAGAGCCAATGCAGCAACTGCAGAGGGAGAACTTGAGGCGCCATCAGTGGGATGTGAATGGCAAACACAGTTCAAAGAAAAAGTTGAGAGCTGTGGAGAAAAAATTCTAGAGTCTCACAGTGGTGACTTCATCAACTTTGCCTATACAAATGAAGGTAACTATGCCCATGCATCCTTATCTAATCAAGTATCACAATTAAATTGGATCTTAGATTCTGGGCATCAAAGCATGTCACAGGCACATCAACCGAATTTATGTCATATACAAAATATCCACCCACACGTAAAGAAACAATACAAACTGCTGATGGTACACCACAACCGATCAAATGTGTTGGCATTGTGCAGTGCTCTCCCTCTATAAAATTATCATTAGTGTTACGTGTACCGGCCTTTCCGGTCAATCTAGTATCATTAAGTGCTTTAGTTGATCAATTAGATTGTAGAGTTATACTTGACCGGGAGAATTGTTTGATTCAGGAGAGACGAACAGGGAAGAATATTGGGACTGCAACCAGGCGTAGTGGGTTGTGGTACTTGGATCGTGAAGAAGTTAATGATGCATTTTGCACGGTACTAGCAGCAACAACAGGAGAAAAGGAAGCTATGGTTCTGCTTTTGCATTGTAGATTGGGACACCTTTCTTTTGATAAAATAGACAAAGCTTTTCCTAATGAAATGTGTGGGGTGGATAAGAACAAATTATTTTGTGATGCCTGTGAGTTTGCAAAACACACAAGGACATCTTATGTGAGCAGAGGACTTAGAAGTGTGTCTCCTTTTGTATTAATACATTCGGATGTCTGGACATGCCCGGTTACCTCTATAAGTGGAATGAAGTACTTTGTTACTTTTATAGATTGTTTTTCTCGGATGACATGGGTATATCTCATGAAACATAAAGATGAGGTGCTGAAATGCTTTAAGGATTTTCATGCCCTTGTAAAAAATCAATTCAATGCTCATGTCCAAGTGATACGATCAGATAACGGGACTGAGTATGTAAATAAGGAATTTGATGCATTTTTATCTGAAAATGGTATATTACATCAGACTTCTTGTCCAGATACCCCTCCACAAAATGGTGTAGCAGAAAGAAAAAATCGCCACATTTTGGAGGTAGCTCGCTCACTTATGTTTACCATGAATGTACCCAAGTTTTTGTGGAGTGAAGCTGTCTTAACAGCCACATACCTTATTAATCGTACTCCATCTAGAATTCTTGGCATGAAGACCCCTTGTGAGATATTACTAGGTGAGAATAAGTTTGTGGTACCACCTAAAGTCTTTGGGTGCACATGCTTTGTTAGAGATCATAGACCCTCAGTTGAAAAGTTGGATCCACGTGCTGTGAAATGCATTTTTGTGGGATACTCCTCAGGACAGAAAGGCTATAAGTGTTGGTGCCCTAGTGAACGACGTTTGTTTGTAAGTATGGATGTAACATTCCAGGAGTCGATTCCCTTCTATGGTGAAAAAACTGATTTAAGCTTTATGTTTGAACCTCACTGTACTAGCATAGATGAAGCTTGTCAAGAGGGGGAGAATAGAGACATGGATGTTAGTTCAGTTGAACGACTATCAGGTAAAATGGAAGGGGTGATTAGCACTCCTCAACAAAGACAACAAGGAGTGATTGATGAATTGGATTCAAATCCTTATCATGAGTATAAAACTATTGGAAATGATCAAAGATACAGGGGTCCTGTGAAGGTGTATACAAGGAGAAAGTTTAGATCGCAATCTAAAGCTCCTGAAGTCATTTCATCATCAACTAGTGAGCAATCGTCGCCAACTCTACAAGAGAACATTGGTGTACCATCAAGCTCTCAATATGGGACTGAAGATTCATCCTCTGATTTGCCTATTGCATTACGTAAAGGAGCAAGAGCTAAAGCTGGAATACCTGCACCAAGGTATGGATATGAACATGACATTAGTAACTATGTCTCTTATGCATCTTTGTCTCCTGGATATAGAGCATTCATTGCATCATTGCAGTCTGTGGTAATCCCTAAAAATTGGAAGGAAGCTAATCAAGATCCTAATTGGCGTGAGGCTATGTTGGAGGAACTCAAGGCTCTTGAAAAAAATGAAACTTGAGAGCTTGTGAAACTACCCGAGGGAAAGAAAGCTGTCGGTTGCAAGTGGGTATTCACTGTGAAACAAAATTCTGATGGAAAAGTAGAGAGATATAAAGCAAGATTAGTTGCTAGAGGGTATAGTCAAACATACGGAATTGATTACGATGAAACATTTGCTCCAGTGGCAAAGATGAGCACCGTAAGAACCTTGATTTCTTGTGCTGCAAACTTTGGTTGGCCATTATATCAGCTAGATGTTAAGAATGCATTCTTGCATGGTGATCTTCAAGAGGAAGTGTACATGGAGATTCCTCCTGGTTTGCCGAAACATGAGGTATCTGGTAAGGTTTGTAGGCTGAAAAAATCCTTGAATGGTCTCAAACAGTCCCCACGAGCATGGTTTGCTAAATTCAGATGTGCATTACACAATATGGGATACAAACAGTGTAATGGTGATCATACTGTATTTTATCGGCACTCTGGGCGTCGAATCACAGTTTTGGCTGTATATGTGGATGACATTATTATCACAGGTGATGACGAATCAGAGATTAAAAACTTAAAGGAAAATCTAAGCAAGGAGTTTGAGGTCAAAGATCTTGGACACCTAAAGTACTTCCTTGGCATTGAGATTGCTCGATCTCCAAAGGGCATTGTTCTCTCTCAAAGAAAATATGTTCTGGACTTACTCAATGAGACTGGTATGCTTGGCTGTCGTCCTGCATTAACACCTATTGTTTCAAATCACAAGCTATGCAACAAAGCTGGTGATCCGGTGAATAAAGAGAGTTACTAAAGACTTGTTGGGCGGCTTATTTATCTATGTCATACAAGGCCGGATATAACTTATGCAGTGAGTGTGGTAAGTAGATACATGCATGATCCTAGAAGTGAACATCGTGATGATGTTTATCATATATTGCGATATTTGAAAAGTAGTCCAGGAAAGGGAATCATATTCAAAAGCCATGGCCATCTGAAGGTGGAAGGTTATTGTGATGCTGATTGGGCAAGTTGTGTTGATGATAGGCGATCGACCTCAGGCTATTGCGTCTTTGTTGGAGGAAATTTAGTGTCATGGAGAAGCAAGAAGCAACATGGTGTATCTCGTTCAACTGCTGAAGCGGAGTATAGAGTTATGTCACTGGTATTGTGCGAAATGTTATGGGTAAGGAATCTCCTATCAGAGCTAAATGTTCTCAGAAAAGGTCCTTTGAAGCTTTGGTGTGATAATCAATCAGCGATCAATATA
>BCLF01000345.1:0-16416 GCA_001602275.1 Zoysia japonica
GAGTGGATTGGACATTTTTTTTCTCGAAAGCACAACTTTCATAATTGGTGCCGAACCTGAGCATTTAAGGCACCTATGGGCCCGTTTTCGCGTCGATTTTGGAAGATGACCAACACTTGATATACATACCAAAACTTTGTTTTTGGGTGCAATAGAGTGGACTGGACATGTTTTTCGCGAAAACACAACTTTCATAATCGGCGCCGAACCTAAGCATTTAATGCACCTGTGGGGCCCGTTTTCGCGCGCGGTTTTTGAAGGTGACCTAAACATGATATACATGCCCAAACTTAGTTTTTGGGTGCAGTGAAGTAGAGATGTTTCTCGCGAAAACACAACTTTCATAATCGGCGTCGAACCTGTGCATTTGATGCACCTGTGGGCCCGTTTTGGCGCCGGTTTTTGAAGGTGACCAAAACATGATATACATACCCAAACTTTGTTTTTGGGTGCAGTGGAGTGGATCCAACATGTTTCTCGCGAAAACACAACTTTCATAATCGGCGTCGAACCTGAGCATTTAATGCACCTATGGGGCCCGTTTTCGCGGCGTGGTTTTTGAAGGTGACCTAAACATGATATACATGCCCAAACTTAGTTTTTGGGTGCAGTGGAGTAGAGATGTTTCTCGCGAAAACACAACTTTCATAATCGGCGTCGAACTTGTGCATTTGATGCACCTTTGGGCTCGTTTTCGCGCCGATTTTTGAAGGTGACCTAAACTTGATATACATGCCCAAACTTAGTTTTTGGGTGCAGTGGAGTAGAGATGTTTCTCGCGAAAACACAACTTTCATTATCGGCGTCGAACCTGTGCATTTGATGCACCTGTGGGCCCGTTTTCGCGCCGGTTTTTGAAGGTGACAAAAACATGATATACGTACCCAAACATGGTTTTTGTGTGCAGTGGAGTGGATCGGACATGTTTCTCGCGAAAACACTTTCATAAGGGGCGCGGAACCTGTGCATTTAATGCACCTGTGGCCCCGTTTTCCCGTCGGATTTTGAAGGTGAAAAAAACATGATATACATACCCAAACTTTATTTTTGGGTGCGGTGGAGTGGATTGGACATGTTTTTCACGAAAACATAACTTTCATAATTGGCGCCGAACCAGAGCATTTAAGGCACCTATGGGCCCGTTTTCGCGTCGGTTTTTGAAGATGACCAAAACTTGATTTACATACCAAAACTTTATTTTTGGGTGCAATAGAGTGGACAGGACACGTTTTTCGTGAAATCACGACTTTTATAATCGGCGCCGAACCTGAGCATTTAATGCACCTGTGGGGCCCGGTTTCGCGCCGGTTTTTGAAGGTGACCAAAACATGATATACATACCCAAACTTTGTTTTTTGGTGCTGTGGAGTGGATCAGACCAGTTTCTCGAGAAAACACAACTTTCATAATCGGCGCCAAACCTGAGCATTTAATGCACCTGTGGGGCCCGCTTTTGTGCCTGTTGTTCAAGGTGACCAAAACATGATATACATACCCGAACTTGGATTTTGGGTGCAGTGGAGTGGATCGGACATGTTTTTCTCTAAAACACAACTTTCATAATTGGCGCCGAACCAGAGCATTTAAGCCACCAATGGGCCCATTTTCGCGTCGGTTTTTGAAGATGACAAAAACTTGATATACATACCAAAACTTTGCTTTTGGGTGCAATAGTGTGGATTGGACATGTTTTTCGCGAAAACACAACTTTCATAATCGGCGCCGAACCTGAGCATTTAATGCACCTGTGGGGCACGATTTCGCGCCAGTTTTTGAAGGTTACCAAAACATGACATACATACCCAAACTTGGTTTTTGAGTGCAGTGGAGTGGATCGGACATACCCAAACACTTTCATAATCGGTGTCTCAACTGAGCATTTAATGCACCTGTGGGGCCCGTTTTCGCGTCGATTTTTGAAGGTGACTAAAACAAGATATACATGCCCAAACTTAGTTTTTGCGTGCAGTGGAGTTGATCGGACATGTTTCTCGCGAAAACCAACTTTCCTAATCAGCGCCGAACCTGTGCATTTAATGCACCTGTGGGCCCGTCATCGCGCCAGTTTTTTAATGTGACAAAAGCATGATATATATACCCAAACTTTATTTTTGGGTGCACTAGAGTGGATTGGACATGTTTTTCGGGAAAACAAAACTTTCATAATCGACGTCGAACCGGTGCGTTTAAACCACCTGAGGGGCTCGTTTTCGCGTCGATTTTTGAAGGTGACCAAAACTTGATATACTTACCCAAGTTTTGTTTTTGGGTGCAATAGAGTGGATTGGACATTTTTTTCACGAAAGCACAACTCATAATCGGCGCCGAACCCGAGCATTTAATGCACCTGTGGGGCCCGCTTTCGCGCCGGTCGTTGAAGGTGACCAAAACATGATATACATACCCAAACTTGGTTTTTTGGTGCAGTGGAGTGGATCGGACATGTTTCTCGTGAAAACTCTTTCATAATCGACGCGAAACCCATGCATTTAAACCACCTGAGGGGCCCGTTTTCGCGTCGATTTTTGAAGGTGACCAAAACATGATATACAGACCCAAATTTTGTTTTTGGGTGCAATAGAGTGGATTGGACATTTTTTTCACGAAAGCACAACTCTCATAATCGGCGCCGAACCCGAGCATTTAATGCACCTGTAGGGCTCGCTTTCGCGCCGGTCGTGGAAGGTGACCAAAATATGATATACATACCCAAACTTTGTTTTTGGGTGCAGTGGAGTAGATCGGACATGTTTTTGCGAAAACACTTTCATAATCGACGCGGAACCCGTGCATTTAATGCACTTAATATACCAAAACATGACATACATACCCAAACTTGGTTTTTGAGTGCAGTGGAGTGATCCGACATGTTTCTCGCGAAAACACAACTTTCATAATCGGCGCCGAACCTGAGCATTTAATGCACCTGTGGGGCCCGGTTTCGCGCCGGATTTTGAAGGTTACCAAAACCTGATATACATACCCAAACATTGTTTTTGGGGGCATTGGAGTGCATCAGACATGTTTCTCGCGAAAACACAACTTTCATAATCGGCGCCGAACCTAAGAATTTAATGCACCTGTGGGGCCGGTTTTTGCACCGGTTTGGCGATGCTGACAAAAACATGATATACATCCCCAAACTTTATTTTTGGGTGCACTAGAGTGGATTGCACATATTTTTCGGGAAAACAGAACTTTCATAATTGACATCAAACCGGTGCAACACCTGAGGGGCCCGTTTTCACCTCGATTTTTGAAGGTGACCAAAACTTGATATACATACCCAAATTTTGTTTTTGGGTGCAATGGAGTGGATTGGACATGTTTTTCACGAAAAGACAACTCTAATAGTCGGCGGCGAACCTATGCATTTGATGCACCTGTGGGGCCCGTTTTCACGCGCGGTTGTTCAAGGTGACCAAAACATGATATACATACACAAACTTTGTTTTTGGGTGCAGTGGAGTGGATCAGACATGATTCTCGTGAAAACACAACTTTCATAATTGGCGCCGAACCTGAGCATTTAATGCACCTATGTGGCCCGCTTTCGCGCCGGTTTTTGAAGGTGACCAAAACATGATATACATGCCCAAACTTAGTTTTTGGGTGCAGTGCAGTAGAGATGTTTCTCGCGAAAACAAAACTTTCATAATCGGCGTCGAACCTGTGCATTTGATCCACCTGTGGGCCCGTTTTCGCGCCAGTTGTTGAAGGTGACCAAAACATGGTATACATACCCAAACTTGGTTTTTGGGTGCAGTGGAGTGGATCGGACATGTTTTTCGCTAAAACACAACTTTCATAATTGGCACCGAACCAGAGCATTTAAGCCACCTATGGGCCCGTTTTCGCGTCGGTTTTTGAAGATGACAAAAACTTGATATACATACCAAAACTTTGTTTTTGGGTGCAATAGAGTGGATAGGACATGTTTTTCGCGTAAACACAACTTTCATAATCGGCGCCGAACCTGAGCATTTAATGCACCTGTGGGGCCCTGTTTCGCGTCGGTTTTTGAAGGCTATCAAAACATGATATACATGCCCAAACTTAGTTTTTGGGTGCAGTGGAGTCGAGGTGTTTCTCGCGAAAACATAAATTTCATAATCGGCGTCGAACCTGTGCATTTGACGCATCTGTGGGCCCGTTTTCGCGCCGGTTTTTTAAGGTGACAAAAACAAGATATGCATACCCAAACTTGATTTTTGTGTGCAGTGGAGTGGATCGGACATACCCAAACACTTTCATAATCGGCGTCTCAACTGAGCATTTAATGCACCTGTGGGGCCCGTTTTCGCGTCGATTTTTGAAGGTGACTAAAACAAGATATACATGCCCAAACTTGGTTTTTGCGTGCAGCGAAGTTGATCGGACATGTTTCTCGCGAAAACCAACTTTCCTAATCAGCGCCGAACCTGTGCATTTAATGGACCTATGGGCCCGTCATCGCGCTAGTTTTTTAAGGTGACAAAAACTTGATATACATACCCAAACTTTATTTTTGGGTGCAATGGTGTGGATTGGACATGTTTTTCGGGAAAACAAAATTTTCATAATCGACGTCGAACCGGTTCGTCTAAACCACCTGAGGGGCTCGTTTTCGCGTCGATTTTTGAAGGTGACCAAAACTTGATATACATACCCAAGTTTTGTTTTTGGGTGCAATAGAGTGGATTGGACATTTTTTTCACAAAAGCACAACTCATAATCGGCGCCGAACCCGAGCATTTAATGCACCTGTGGGGCCCGCTTTCGCTCCGGTCGTTGAAGGTGACCAAAACATGATATACATAACCAAACATGGTTTTTTGGTGCAGTGGAGTGGATCGGACATGTTTCTCGTGAAAACTCTTTCATAATCGACGCGAAACCCATGCATTTAAACCACGTGAGAGGCCTGTTTTCGCGTCGATTTTTGAAGGTGACCAAAACATGATATACATACCCAAATTTTGTTTTTGGGTGCAATAGAGTGGATTGGACATTTTTTTCACGAAAGCACAACTCTCATAATCGGCGCTGAACCCGAGCATTTAATGCAGCTGTAGGGCCCGCTTTCGCGCCGGTCGTTGAAGGCGACCAAAATATGATATACATACCCAAACTTGGTTTTTGGGTGCAGTGGAGTAGATCGGACATGTTTTTGCGAAAACACTTTCATAATCGGCGCGGAACCCGTGCATTTAATGCACTTGTGGGCCCGTTTTCGTTTCGGATTTTGAAGGTGACCAAAAACTTGATATACATACCTAGACTTTGTGTTTTGGGTGCAATAGAGTAGGTTGGACATTTTTTTTCTCGAAAGCACAACTTTCATAATTGGTGCCCAACTTGAGCATTTAAGGCACCTATGGGCCCGTTTTCGCGTCGGTTTTGGAAGATGACCAACACTTGATATACATACCAAAACTTTGTTTTTGGGTGCAATAGAGTGGACAGGACATGTTTTTCGCGAAAACACAACTTTCATAATCGGCGCCGAACCTGAGCATTTAATGCACCTGTGGGGCCCGTTTTCCCGCGCGGTTTTTGAAGGTGACCTAAACATGATATACATGCCCAAACTTAGTTTTTGGGTGCAGTGGAGTAGAGATGTTTCTCGTGAAAACACAACTTTCAAAATCGGTGTCGAACCTGTGCATTTGATGCACCTGTGGGCCCGTTGTGGCGCCGGTTTTTGAATGGGACCAAAACATGATATACATACCCAAACTTTGTTTTTGGGTGCAGTGGAGGGGATCCGACATGTTTCGCGCGAAAACACAACTTTCATAATCGGCGCCGAACCTGAGCATTTAATGCACCTGTGGGGCCCGTTTTCGCCGCGGTTTTTGAAGGTGACCTAAACATGATATTCGTGCCCAAACTTAGTTTTTGGGTGCAGTGGAGTAGAGATGTTTCTCGCGAAAACACAACTTTCATAATCGGCGTCGAACTTGTGCATTTGATGCACCTTTGGGCTCGTTTTCGCGCCGGTTTTTGAAGGTGACCTAAACTTGATATACATGCCCAAACTTAGTTTTTGGGTGCAGTGGAGTAGAGATGTTTCTCGCGAAAACACAACTTTCATAATCGGCGTCGAACCTGTGCATTTGATGCACCTGTGGGCCCGTTTTCGCGCCGGTTTTTGAAGGTGACAAACACATGATATACGTACCCAAACATGGTTTTTGTGTGCAGTGGAGTGGATCGGATATGTTTTTCGCGAAAACACAACTCTGATAATCGATGACGAACCTGAGCATTTAAGGCACCTATGGGCCCGTTTTCATGTCAGTTTTTGAAGATGACAAAAACTTGATATACATACCAAAACTTTGTTTTTGTGTGCAATAGAGTGGATAGGACATGTTTTTCTCGAAAACACAACTTTCATCATCGGCGCCGAACCTGAGCATTTAATGCATCTGTGGGGCCCGGTTTCGCGCCGATTTTTGAAGGTTATCAAAACATGGTATACATGCCCAAACTTAGTTTTTGGGTGCAGTGGAGTAGAGGTGTTTCTCGCGAAAGCACAACTTTCATAATCGGCGTCGAACCTGTGCATTTGATGCATCTGTGGGCCCGTTTTCGCGACGGTTTTTGAAGGTGACAAAAGCAAGATATGCATAGCCAAACTTGATTTTTGTGTGCAGTGGAGAGGATCGGACATACCTAAACACTTTCATAATCGGCGTCGCACCTGAGCATTTAATGTACCTGTGGGGCCCGTTTTCGCGTCGGTTTTTTAAAGGTGACTAAAACATGATATACATGCCCAAACTTGGTTTTTGCGTGCAGTGGAGCCGATCGGACATGTTTCTCACGAAAACACAACTTTCCTAATCAGCGCCGAACCTGTGCATTTAATGCACGTGTGGGCCCCTCATCGCGCCAGTTTTTTAAGGTGACAAAAACTTGATATACATACCCAAACTTTATTTTTGGGTGCCCTAGAGTGGATTGGACATGTTTTTCGGGAAAACAAAACTTTCATAATCGACGTCGAACTGGTGCGTTTAAAGCACCTGAGGGGCTCGTTTTCGCTTCGATTTTTGAAGGTGACCAAAACGTGATATACATACCCAAGTTTTGTTTTTGGGTGCAATAGAGTGGACACCACATTTTTTTCGCCATTTAATGCACCTATGCGGCGCGCTTTCGCGTCGATTTTTTAAGGTGACCAAAACTTGATATACATACCCAAGTTTTGTTTTTGGGTGCAATAGAGTGGATTGGACATTTTTTTCACGAAAGCACAACTCTCATAATCGGCACCGAACCCGAGCATTTAATGCACCTGTGGGGCCCGCTTTCGCGCCGGTCGTTGAAGGTGACCAAAATATGATATACATACCCAAACTTGATTTTTGAGTGCAGTGGAGTGGATCGGACATGTTTTTGCGAAAACACTTTCATAATTGGCGCGGAACCCGTGCATTTAATGCACCTGTGGGTCCGTTTTCGTTTCGGTTTTTGAAGGTGACCAAAAACTTGATATACATACGTAGACTTTGTTTTTGTATGCAATAGAGTGGACAGGACATGTTTTCGCGAAAACACAACTTTCCTAATCGGCCCCGAACCTGAGCATTTAATGCACCTGTGGGTCCCGGTTTCGCGCCGGTTTTTGAAGGTTACCAAAACATGATATACATACCCAAACTTGGTTTTTGGGTGCAGTGGAGTGGATCCGACATGTTTCTCGCGAAAACACAATTTTCATAATCGGCGTCGAACCTGTGCATTTGATGCACCTGTGGGCCCGTTTTAGCGCCGGTTTTTTAGGTGACCAAAACGTGATATACATACCCAAACTTTGTTTTTGGGTGCAGTGGAGTGGATCCGACATGTTTCTCGCGAAAACACAACTTTCATAATCGGCACTGAACCTGAGCATTTAATGCACCTGTGGGGCCGTTTTCGCGGCGGTTTTTGAAGGTAACCTAAACATGGTATACATGCCCAAACTTAGTTTTTCGGTGCAGTGGAGTAGAGATGTTTCTCGCGGAAGCACAACTTTCATAATCGGCGTCGAACCTGTGCATTTGATGCACCTGTGGTCCTGTTTTCGCGCCGGTTTTTGAAGGTGACAAAAACATGATATACATACCCAAACTCGGTTTTTGTGTGCAGTGGAGTGGATCGAACATACCCAAACACTTTAAAAATCGGCGTCGCACCCGAGCATTTAATGCACCTGCGGGGCCCGTTTTCGCGTCGGTTTTTAAAGGTGACTAAAACATGATATACATGCCCAAACTTGGTTTTTGCGTGCAATGGAGTCGATCGGACATGTTTCTCGCGAAAACACAACTTTCCTAATCAGCGCTGAACCTGTGCATTTAACGCACGTGTGGGCCCGTCATCACGCCAGTTTTTTAAGGTGACAAAAACTTGATATACATACCCAAACTTTATTTTTGGGTGCACTAGAGTGGATTGGACATGTTTTTCGGGAAAACAAAACTTTCATAATCGACGTCGAACTGGTGCGTTTAAACCACCTGAGGGGCTCGTTTTCGCGTCGATTTTTGAAGGTGACCAAAACTTGATATACATACCCAAGTTTTGTTTTTTTGTGCAATAGAGTGGATTGGACATTTTTTTCACGAAAGCACAACTCTCATAATCGGTGCCGCACCTATGCATTTGATGCACCTGTGGGCCCGTTTTCGCGCCGGTCGTTGAAGGTGACCAAAACATGATATACATACCCAAACTTGGTTTTTTGGTGCAGTGGAGTGGATCGGACATGTTTCTCGCGAAAACACTTTCATAATCGGCTCGGAACCCGTGCATTTAAACCACCTGAAGGGCCCGTTTTCGTTTTGGTTTTTGAAGGTGACAAAAAACTTGATATACATACCTAAACTTTGTTTTGGGTGTAATAGAGTGGATTGGACATTCTTTTCGCGAAAACACAACTTTCGTAATTGGCGCCGAACCCGAGCATTTAATGCACCTGTGGGGCCCGCTTTCGCGACGGTCGTTGAAGGGGACCAAAATATGATATACATACCCAAACTTGGTTTTTGGGTGCAGTGGAGTGGATCGGACATGTTTTTGCGAAAACACTTTCATAATCGGCGCAGAACCCGTGCATTTAATGCACATGTGGGCACTTTTTCGTTTTGGTTTTTGAAGATGACAAAAACTTGATATACATACCTAGACTTTGTTTTTAGGTGCAATAGAGTGGACAGGACATGCTTTTCGCGAAAACACAACTTTCATAATTGGCGCCGAAGCTGAGCTTTTAATGCACCTGTGGAGCCCGTTTTCGCGGCGGTTTTTGAAGATGACCAAAACTTGATATACATACCAAAACTATGTTTGTGGGTGCAACAGAGTGGATAGGACATGTTTTTCCCAAAAACACAACTTTCATAATCGGCGCCGAACCTGAGCAGTTAATGCACCTCTGGGGCCCATTTTCGCAGCGGTTTTTGAAGGTGACCAAAACATATATACATGCCCAAACTTAGTTTTTGTGTGCAGTGGAGTAGAGGTGTTTCTCGCGAAAACACAACTTTCATAATCGGCGTCGAACCTGTGCATTTGATGCACATGTGGGCCCGTTCTCGCGCCGGTTTTTGAAGGTGACAAAAACAAGATATACATACCCAAACTTGATTTTTGTGTGCAGTGGAGTGGATCGGACATACCCAAACACTTTCATAATCGGCGTCGCACCTGAGCATTTAATGCACCTTTGGGGCCCGTTTTCGCGTCAGTTTTTGAAGGTGACTAAAACATCATGATATACATGCCCAAACTTGGTTTTTGCGTGCAGTGGAGTCGATCGGACATGTTTATCGCGAAAACACAACTTTCCTAATCAGTGCCGAACCTGTGCATTTAATGCACCTGTGTGCCCGTCATCGCACCAGTTTTTTTAAGGTGACAACAACTTGATAAACATAACCAAACTTTATTTTTGGGTGCACTAGAGCGGATTGGACATGTTTTTCGGGAAAACAAAACTTTCATAATCGACGTCGAACCGGTGCGTTTAAACCACCTAAGGGGCTCGTTTTCGCATCGATTTTTGAAGGTGACCAAAACTTGATATACATACCCAAGTTTTGTTTTTGGGTGCAATAGAGTGGAGTGGACATTTTTTTCACGAAAGCACAACTCTCATAATCGCCGCCGAACCGAGCATTTAATGCACCTGTGGGGCTCGCTTTCGCGCCGGTCATTGAAGCTGACAAAAACAGGATATACATACCCAAACTCGGTTTTTTGGTGCAGTGGAATGGATCGGACATGTTTCTCGTGAAAACACTTTCATAATCGCGCGCGGAACCCGTACATTTAAGGCACCTGTGGGGCCCGTTTTCGCGTCGATTTTTTCAGGTGACCAAAACATGAAATACATACCCAAATTTTGTTTTTGGGTGCAATAGTGGATTGGACATTTTTTTCACGAAAGCATAACTCTCATAATCGGCGCGGAACCCGAGCATTTAATGCACCTGTGGGGCCCGCTTTCGCGTCGGTCGTTGAAGGTGACCAAAATATGATATGCATACCCAGACCTGGTTTTGGCGTGCAGTGGAGTGGATCGGACATGTTCTTGCGAAAACACTTTCATAATCGGCGCGGAACCCGTGCATTTAATGCACCTGTGGCCCGTTTTCGTTTCGGTTTTTGAAGGTGACCAAAAACTTGATATACATACCTAGACTTTGTGTTTTGGGTGCAATAGGGTGGACAGGGCTTGCTTTTCGCGAAAACACAACTTTCATAATCGGCGCCGAATCTGAGCATTTAATGCACCTATGGGGCCCGTTTTCGCGGGGGTTTTTGAAGGTGACCTAAACATTATATACATGCCCAAACTTAGTTTTTGGATGCAGTGGAGTAGAGATGTTTCTCGAGAAAACACAACTTTCATAATCGGCTTCGAACCTGTGCATTTGATGCACCTGTGGGTCTGTTTTTGCGCCGGTTTTTGAAGGTGACAAAAACATGATATACATATCCAAACCAGGTTTTTATGTGCAGTGGAGTGGATCGGACATGTTTCTCGCGAAAACACTTTCATAATGGGCGTGGAACCTGTGCATTTAATGCACGTGTGGCCCCGTTTTCCCGTCGGATTTTGAAGGTGAAAAAAACATGATATACATACCCAAACTTTATTTTTGGGTGCAATAGAGTCGATAGGACCTGTTTTTCGCGAAATCACAACTTTCATAATCGGCGCTGAACCTGAGCATTTAATGCACCTGTGGGACCCGGTTTCACTCCGGTTTTTGAAGGTGACCAAAACATGGTATACATACCCAAAGTTTGTTTTTGGGTGCAGTGGAGTGGATCAGACCTGTTTCTCGAGAAAACACAACTTTCATAATCGCCGCCAAACCTGAGCATTTAATGCACCTGTGGTGCCCGCTTTTCGCGCCGGTTGTTCAAGGTGACCAAAACATGATATACATACCCGAACTTGGTTTTTGGGTGCAGTGGAGTGGATCGGACATGTTTTTCGCGAAAACACAACTTTCATAATTGGCGCCGAAGCTGAGCTTTTAATGCACCTGTGGAGCCCGTTTTCGCGGCGGTTTTTGAAGATGACCAAAACTTGATATACATACCAAAACTATGTTTGTGGGTGCAACAGAGTGGATAGGACATGTTTTTCCCAAAAACACAACTTTCATAATCGGCGCCGAACCTGAGCAGTTAATGCACCTGTGGGGCCCTATTTCGCGCTGGTTTTTGAAGGTTACCAAAACATGACATACATACCCAAACTTGGTTTTTGAGTGCAGTGGAGTGGATCCGACATGTTTCTCGCGAAAACACAAGTTTCATAATCGGAGCCGAACCTGAGCATTTAATGCACCTGTGGGGCCCGGTTTCGCGCGGATTTTTGAAGGTTACCAAAACATGATTTACATACCCAGACATTGTTTTTGGGTGCATTGGAGTGGATCAGAGATGTTTCTCGCGAAAACACAACTTTCATAATCGGCGCCGAACCTAAGAATTTAATGCAGCTATGGGGCCCGTTTTCGCGCCGGTTTGGCGAAGGTGACAAAAACATGATATACATACCCAAACTTTATTTTTGGGTGCACTAAAGGGGATTGGTCATATTTTTCGGGAAAACAGAACTTTCATAATCGACGTCGAACCGGTGCAACACCTGAGGGGCCCGTTTTCACGTCGATTTTTGAAGGTGACCAAAACTTGATATACATAACCAAATTTTGTTTTTTGGTGCAATAGAGTGGATTGGACATGTTTTTCACGAAAATACAGCTCTAATAATCGGCGCCGAACCTGTGGATTTGATGCACCTGTGGGGTCCGTTTTCGCGCCGGTTGTTGAAGGTGACCAAAACATGATATACATACACAAACTTTGTTTTTGGGTGCAGTGGAGTGGATCAGACATGTTTCTCGCGAAAACACAACTTTCATAATTGGCGCCGAACCTGAGCATTTATTGCACCTATGCGGCCCGCTTTCGCGCCGGTTTTTTAAGGTGACCAAAACATGATATACATGCCCAAACTTAGTTTTTTGGTGCAGTGCAGTAGAGATGTTTCTCGGAAAAACACAAGTTTCATAATCGGCGTCGAACCTGTGCATTTGATGCACCTGTGAGCCCGTTTTCGCGTCGATTGTTGAAGGTGACCAAAACATGATATATATACCTAAACTTGGTTTTTGGGTGCAGTGGAGTGGATCGGACAAGTTTCTCGCGAAAACACTTTCATAATCGGCGCGGAACCCGTGCATTTAATGCACCTGTGGTCCCGTTTTCGTTTCGGTTTTTGAAGGTGACAAAAAACTTGATATACATACCTGAACTTTGTTTTGGGTGGAATAGAGTGGATTGGACATGTTTTTCGCGAAAACACAACTTTCATAATCGGCGCCGAACCGGAGCCTTTAATGCACCTGTGGGGCTTGTTTTCGTGCCAGTTTTTGAAGGTGACAAAAAAAAGATATACATATGAAAACTTGGTTTTTGGGTGCAATGGAGTGGATTGGACATGTTTTTCGGGAAAACAGGACTTTCATAATCGACGTCGAACCAGTGCATTTAAACCACCTAAGGGGCCCGTTTTCGTGTCGATTTTTGAAGGTCACTAAAACATGATATACATACCCAAATTTTGTTTTTGGGTGCAGTGGAGTAGAGATGTTTCTCACGAAAACACAACTTTCATAATCGGCGCAGAACCTGTACATTTGATGCACCTGTGGCCCCGTTTTCGCGTCGGATTTTGAATGTGACAAAAACATCATATACATACGCAAACTCTATTTTTGCGTGCAGCGGAGTGGATTGGACATGTTTTTCGCGAAAACACAACTTTCATAATCGGCGCCGCACCTGAGCATTTAAGGCACCTATAGGGCCAGTTTTCGCACCGGTTTTTGAAGGTGACCAAAACATGATATACATACCCAAACTTTGTTCTTGGATGCAGAGGAGTGGATCAGACATGTTTCTCGCGAAAACACAACTTTCATAATCGACGCCGAAGCTAAGCATTTAATGCACCTATGGGGCCCGTTTTCGCGCCGGTTTGGCGAAGGTAACCAAAACATGATATACAGACCCAAAATTTGTTTTTGGGTGCAATAGAGTGGACAGGACATGTTTTTCGCGAAAACACAACTTTCATAATTGGCGCCAAACCTGAGCATTTAATGCACCAGTGGGGCCCGCTTACGAGCCAGTCATTGAAGGTGACCAAAACATGATATACATATCCAAACTTGGTTTTTGGGTGCAGTGGAGTGGATCGGACATGTTTTTCGCGAAAACCCAACTTTCATAATTGGCGCCGAACCAGAGCATTTAAGGCACCTATGGGCTCGTTTTCGCGGCGGTTTTTGAAGATGACTAAAACTTGATATACATACCAAAACTATGTTTTTGGGTGCAATAGAGTGGATAGGACATGTTTTTCTCGAAAACACAACTTCCATGATCGGCGCCGAACCTGAGCATTTAATGCACCTCTGTGCCCGTTTTCGCATCTGTTTTTGAACGTGACCAAAACATGATATACATGCCCAAACTTCGTTTTCGGGTGCAGTGGAGTAGAGGTGTGTCTCGCGAAAACACAACTTTCATAATCGGCATCGCACCTGTGCATTTAATGCACCTGTGAGCCCCTTTTCGCGCCAGTATTTGAAGGTGACTAAAACATGATATACATGCCCAAACTTGGTTTTTGCGTGCAGTGGAGTCGATCGGACATGTTTCTCGCGAAAACACAACTTTCCTAATCAGCGCCGAAACTGTGCATTTAATGCACCTGTGGGCCCGTCATCGCGCCAGTTTTCAAGGTGACCAAAACTTGATATACCTACTCAAGTTTTATTTTTGGGTGCAATAGAGTGGATTGGACATGTTTTTCACGAAAGCACAACTCTCGTAATCAACGTCGAACCGGTGCGTTTAATGCACCTGAGGGGCCCGCTTTCTCGACGGTCATTGAAGGTGACCAAAACATGATATACATACCCAAACTTGGTTTTTTGGTGCAGTGGAGTGGATCGGACATATTTTTTCAAAAATATTTTCGTAATCGGTGCGAAACCCGTTCATTTAATGCACCTGTGGGCCCGTTTTCGTTTCGGTTTTTGAAGATGACAAAAACTTGATATACATACCTAGACATTGTTTTTGGGTGCAGTAGAGTGGACAGGACATGTCTTTCGCGAAAACACAACTTTCATAATTGGCGCCGAACCTGAGCATTTAATGCACCTGTGGGGCCCGTTTTCGCGGCGGTTTTTTAAGGTGACGTAAACATGATGTACATCCTCAAACTTAGTTTTTGGGAGCAGTGGAGTAGACACTTTTTTCGCGAAAACAAAACTTTCATAATCGGCGCCGAACCTGAGCATTTAATGCACCTGTGGGGCCCGGTTTCGCGCCGGTGTTTAAAGGTTACCAAAACATGACATACATACCCGAACTTGATTTTTGGGTGCAGTGGAGTGGATCCGACATGTTTCTCGCGAAAACACAACTTTCATAATGGGCGCGGAACCTAAGCATTTAATTCACCTGTGGGGCCCGGTTTCGCGCCGGTTTTTGAATGTGACCAAAACATGATATAGATACCCAAACTTGGTTTTTGCGTGCAGTGGAGTGGATCAGACATGTTTCTCGCGAAAACACAACTTTCAAAATCGGAGCCGAAGCGGAGCATTTAATGCACCTGTGGGGCCCGTTTTGGCGCCGGATTGGCGATGGTAACGAAAACATGATATAGATACCCAAACTTTGTTTTTGGGTGCAGTGGAGTGTATCAGACATGTTTCTCGCGAAAACACAACTTTCATAATCGGCGCCGAAGCCGAGCATTTAATGCACCTGTGGGGCCCGTTCTCGCGACGGTTTTTGAAGGTGACCTAAACATGATATACATGCCCAAACATAGTTTTTGGGTGCAGTGGAGTAGAGACGTTTCTCGCGAAAACACAATTTTCATAATCGGCATCGAACCTGAGCATTTAATGCACCTGTGGGGCCTGGTTTCGCGCCGGGTTTTGAAGGTTACCAAAACATGACAGACATACTCAAACTTGGTTTTTGGGTGCAGTGGAGTGGATCCGACATATTTCTCGCGAAAACACAAATTTCATAATTGGCGCCGAATCTGAGTATTTAATGCACCTGTGGGGCCCGTTTTCGCGACGGTTTTTGAAGGTGACCTAAACATGATATACATGCCCAAACTTGGTTTTTGGGCGCAGTGGAGTGGATCAGACCTGTTTCTCGAGAGAACACAACTTTCATAATTGGCGCCGAACCTGAGCATTTAATGCACTTGTGGGGCCCGTTTTCGCGGCGGTTTTTGAAGGTGACCTAAACATGATATACACGCCCAAACTTAGTTTTTGGGTGCAGTGGAGTAGCGATGTTTCTCGTGAAAACACAACTTTCATAAATCGGCGTCGAACCTGTGCATTTGATGCACATGTGGGCCCGTTTTCGCGCCCGTTTTTGAAGGTGACAAAAACATGATATACATACCCAAACATGGTTTTTGTGTGCAGTGGAGTGGATCGGACATGTTTCTCGCGAAAACACTTTCATAATGGGCGCGGAATCTGTGCATTTAATGCACCTGTGGCCCCGTTTTCGCATCGAATTTTGAAGGTGAAAAAAACATGATATACATACCCAAACATTATTTTTGGGTGCAGTGGAGTGGATCGGACATGTTTTTCGCGAAAACACAACTTTCATAATTGGCGCCGAACCAGGGCATTTAAGGCACCTATGGGCCCGTTTTCGCGTCGGTTTTAGAAGATGACCAGAACTTGATTTACATAACAAAACTTTGTTTTTGGGTGCTATATAGTGGATAGGACATGTTTTTCGCGAAATCACAACTTTCATAATCGGAGCCGAACCTGAGCATATAATGCACCTGTGGGGCCC
>BCLF01000346.1:0-16196 GCA_001602275.1 Zoysia japonica
GCCCGGCTCTGGCGGCGCCCTCGCTGCCTGCGCCGCCGCCCACGATCACCGCCGCAGGCCGCAGAAAATTGGCCCATTACGGCCCCGTGAGGGGGTGGTCGGAGGAAGGCGGTGCGTTGGCCTAGGCGGAGAGGAAGTTGCCGGATTCGACGGGCACGAGGATGCGGATCAGTTGGTCGCCGGTACTCGAGCGTGGCAACGACAACGACGACAACCTGAGGCTCGCCTCTCCACCACCAACCAGCGCAGCACCCTGTGGATGGAGAACGGAATCTGAACATCTGGCTGGGCAGCCCGATCCCGCTGCGCTTCCGTTAACACTATCCACGTATATGCATGGTTGGTGAGAGAGGCGTCACATACTTGTTCGTTTCAAAACTCCGATACACTCAAAACATGTCGAAACTGCTGTGGCCATCGCACGGCGCTGCTGGTTTTTGATCCAAGATAGGTTTTGGCCAGAGCTAGTACTGTACTCCTCCTAGTGTCTAATAAAGCTGTCGTCTGTTCACGGCGATCGTGGCGGGGACTCCGATAATTTGGTGTCCTCGATCGGCATGGGCAACAAAATTATGCAGGACGGCGACGACCAAACAAAGACCAACATTCACTTGTGAAATTGTGTGGCGGCATAAGTTACTGCGCACGCTGCGGAAACGAGCTGCCCGCCCCGCACCCGCGCGCGCTGCCGTTGATCGTCTCGATCCGAACAGAGCAGCAGTCAGCAAACGCTGCAAAACCGAACGTACCTCCGTGCCGCGCCTGGCTACCTCTCCCAGGCATGTTGCTTGCAAGCCCACACAAAGACACGAAGCTCGTGCTTCACCTGCAGGCGTCGCAGACGACGGCCGACGCGAATGTGCGTGCGCCGCGTGCCTGCGAATCATGGGCGCCCGTCCCGTTATTGCGACCTAGTCCGCTCAAGGTCACAACTGACGCGGTTGGAATCAAATCACACATTCACACTCACACGAGACAACATGTTGTCGCCGGACGGTCGCCCTCCACCGCGAGACCGCTGGTTCCCGGAGCAGCCAAGGGGCACCCATCGCCAAGTCACTGTTCAGTGTGTGGAATGCAACCGACACGGGCTCGTCTGGGCTCGGACCGATTTCACAGAGGCCCAACATGGCACATATAGCCTAGTGGGCCGTGCTATGCCAGCCCGTGTGCCTCTTCCCTCGGCCCAGGCACGGCACGGCACGACAGCTCTTAAACGGGCCATGCCGGGCCAACCAGCCCGATGGGCCATTTGTGCCGGGCCAACAGGTGGCCCGGGTCGCAAACAATCAGAAAAACCCTCAAACAACCCCAAATTCATCCAGAATCACATTATCAAATCAGATCCTACAGAAAACTTGAAATTATGAAAAAAATGAGTAGAAAACTTGAAAACATATCCACAATCACAGTCACAGTTAACAGAATCTCAATTTCGCAAATTCACATATTCTCAACTCAATCACAGATGCACAGACCACAGTTAATGGAATCGCAAATTCACATATTCACAATTTCAGACTTTATAGAATCGCAATCTGAAGTTCACAGTTCAGGAATCAAAGATTCACAAGTTTAGATCACAATGTTCAGAAAATTCAAAGGAGCTAATCAGGCTAAATTACAAAATGGGCTGCCTCATTAAAACCTTTAGGTAAAACCCCATTTCAACTACATGGGGACAAAACCCTAAAGGAAAAAAGCATACAGTCAGCCTCTTTTTAGTGATCTGATCTAACAAAAGTAACATGATCAACATCAATGAACTCCAGGGAGTAAAACAAAACCAGCAGCAGAACCAGAACCAGAACCAGCTCCAGAAGGACCAGAAGGTCCAGAACCAGCTCCAGAAGGAGCATCAAGGAACAGTTTTCTATTTTTTCTACAAGTTCTACATTCTCTATATTGTTTTGAGATCTAGCATCACCTTCCTCCCAGTCCTTCAACAGCGATAGCATCTCCACATGTTTCGGTGTGAGACTTCGGCGATGTTCCTCGATCAGCCTGCCACATAAAGAAAATGCAGATTCGAAAGAGATAGTGGAAACATGTATAATCATGATATCTTTAGCTAAAATTGAGAGCACAGGATAAGTTTTTTTATGATCCTACCACCACCTAAGCAAATTGAAGGAATCATCAAACTGGAAAACAGTATCACTTTCCAAATAAGTGGTTAACTCAAAAGCATTGCAAGTTAATATAGGGGTAGAAGTAGAAACAGATGGAACAACAAAAGTTGGGGTAGGTGGTCTACCAAACAGGTACAGATGGAACAACAATACTATTAGCAAAAGCATTGTCTAGTGTGCTAGATAAAACTTTAGAAGTCATGTTAAACTCAGATACAACATTCATAATGCGCTCAGCAATGTTAACACCAGAATGGAGCAATCAATCAATCTCATATCAACAATGCACTTTTCTAGCTCCCATTCATCAGTGACAAAATGAAACATCACTAAGATAGTCCTCCTTAACATTACCAGATCATATATCAGAAATCAAACAAACACAAGTAGCTAAATTCAACAAATCAACCACAAGAGTTTTTTCAACTCAAAACGTTTCTCAAGATCTCTAGTTGTAGTCTACCTAAAAACATGTCTAAAGCGAGGATTATGAGCAGTCCTAATGTAATCTTCAAATGCAGGCTGTTCACCAGTACTAACAGATAGATCAAGTCTAGCAATTAATCTACAAAGTTCGGATCTAGCAACCTCAGGATTGTAAATGAAACGTTCAACATGACCATCATCACTAAAATGCAGAGAAGGTTGAGAAGATGAACTACCTGCCTGGGCCTTCTTTTTGCAAGACTTAACATGGCGATGTAGATGACTAGTGCCACCAGTAGATAAAGCAGATAGTTGAGACTTACATAACTTGCATCGAGCACCATACCTGACCTCCTTACCATTGACGACTCGCTTGAGCTCCTCCATGTCGAGCCTGACATTAGATGTCGTGACCCTTGGCCGTGACTTGTTGCCGACGGTGCGCACCGTTGGACTGGCACCGACATCTACTGTAGCAGCAGCACTGGACCCGAATAGTGCTTCGGCTCCGGCGACGATGTCGTCCTCGTCATCTACCCGCGAACCTTGAGCCCGTAGGTCGTCGTTGATGGAGCCCACCATTGGAGACGACGAGCTCGATGATGCGCACGGTTCTTCGATCCACAGGGACGCAAACTCGATTAGACCTGCGACATGGAGTCTCCGATCTAGAGGCGTGCGGGGTGTTTGAGGGTACCGGCAGCCACGGGATGTGGAGCTAGAGCCTAGAGGCAGTGGCGCTGTGGCACCGAGCGACGCTCCGGCGAAGAACACGGTGAGGGAGGGGCCGAACGGCGGACCAAGGACTCTAGGGTTAGGGTTACTTGCGGTGCGCCGGTGGCTGCGGTGCGATCGAGCGACGGTGGATGTCTCGAGGCTGGTGGACGGCGATCGGCGCCGCGCCGGGGTCACAGTTGGAGGTGGGTGATGCGCGGCGGGCCGGTGGCGAGCGGCCAGGGGTTGGCACTCGACACTCGGGGGCGGCGCGTGGGGGTGAGGTGACGAAATGAGGCTAGGGTTTGCCCCGGCCGGCTCGGGCACAGATTATATACGGTGGGTGATGCGCGATGGGTTGGTGCAGGCCAGGCCACTAACGGGCCATTTGGGCTGTGCGCGTGGCGGCCAACAGCCCACGTGCCTCATCGAGCCTGGGACGGGCTGATCGGGCCGATTTTAATGCGCCGTGCTCGTGCCGACCCAGCGGGTTTGAAGCCAGGCCCAGGCACGGCCCATTAAGCCACCGGGCCGGGTTGTGCCCGTGCCGGGCCAAACCAATCGGGCCTCATGCCGGCCCGTTTGGCCCGGCCCAGATGGCCAGGTATACACAGGAGTACTCGATGCAAATACCATAAGAGTTGGTAGATATGAAGTGCAATAATTCATGATTGCATAAAAAGAACAACTTGAATTGAATGATATTTGATTATGATATGAGCAAAATAGTACAGTTGGTCTAGAAATAATGATTATAACCTTTAATCACCATTAATCAAAAATTAATTTTTTGCTCAAATTTTTGCCTAGATCATATTTTTTAATCTGTAGATAACAGAGAGGATTCCAATGAAAAAATTCACAATAAATGCCCTAGTCTATAGGAGACTCAAGAGATTTAGCTTGGTTCGGGCTGCCATGGAAACGTAATACCCTACGTCTAGGATCGAGATGGATCGTATATGCTTGAGAGTGAATTACAATGGCGATAGAATTCCCACTCGAGCGAGAACTCTAGGGTGTGTCCATGTGACTTGATGCGTAGTTCTCTTCTCAAAAACTTACCAGTTGTCTAAGAGCCCGTGGCATGGTATTATATGAGGACAAGGCCAGGGTTATATAGTTTGAATCTTACGAAACCGAGCGACCTATGATGGATGGGGCCGCGAATATCTCAAGATTTATTCTCTGGCAGCTTTTGGGCGCCAGGTCATTTTGTCGTTATCCTGGTCCTCGTCCTTTGTTCAGCGCTGGAGGGACAGAATTAGTTTTTCCATTCACCATCTAGCAGATAGTACCTGCTGCACAGTGTCAAGAATCCTCGTACTTGTCAGGGGTTGGTCGTCAAAAGCGGTTCTTGATCCAAGGGTCGGACAAGTAAGACGATGCGCGACCCGAAGGTCGGAGGAGAGAAGCAGTGACCGACCCCTTAGGGTCGGAGGAGCTTTGGCCTGGTAGAGTTGTGAAAGTTGCCAAAAGGTGGAGTGAATAGGCAACGACCAGAAAATCGACACTTAAAAACAAATTGATCAGAAAAAAACAGAGGGCGGACTAGTCTGGTCAGTCGGACTTGTCCGTTAGCGAACAATTCCGGTCTTTGTGGATAAGTCCGCTAATCACAGCGAAAAAATAGATCATACACAAACTCAGAAGAAGACGTGAGACACAAGGATTTTTGACCGATGTTCAGCTCCACACAGAAGCCTACGTCTCCGTTGAGGAGTCCACAAAGGACCGGGTTGCACTCAACTCTAAACCTCTCTAAGTGACCACAAAGATCAACTTGGTTTTTCACTAAATCGAAAGAGGGTGATATAAACCTCCCGGATCTTACCACAATGGTCTTGATGGATTTCGAGCGACACCTAGCCGTCTAGAAGATGAATCTCCAAGAGTAATAAGCCATGTAAGTCCTGTAATGAAAGATCAGGTGCTCAAAACGGATCAAAGAGATGAAGGACTCACAGTCTCCTCTTCCTTCAATCAAAACCCTAGGGGATTCAATGAAGAACGAGTGGAGGAGGAGAGGTGGATCTCAGAGGGTCTCAGGGCGCAATTTGAAAAGATGTGAAATCTTTTGGTAACCCTAAGACGTGAGGGGAAGGGAGATTATATAAATCAATCAAGGATGACCTTCCAAAAATGCTAGGAGTGGACTAGTCCGTAGGTCCAGACAAGTCTGGACATCGAGCTCAACGGTAACATGATCATCTCTCTAGAGTTCGCAGAGGGCACGGACTAGTCCGGTCAAGCGGACAAGTCCGGTCAGGTCGCAGTGTAACCGCCCTGGAGTCCGCCCGCCCAGTGGACAAGTCTGGAGAATAACGGAGTGCTCCAACTCTGGAGTCTGCAGGCCTTGACGGACAAGTCCGGCTCTGCCGAAGGGACAACTCTCTGGGGTTCGCAGCTAAGCCGGACATGTCTGGTACCGGACAAGTCCGGACACCCGGATAAGTTCAGAGGGATTGCGTGCTCCCTCTCTGGAGTCCAGTCATTGGATGGACAAGTCCGTTACCGGACAAGTCCAGAGCCAGTGACCAAACATAGATAATTTGGATTGAAAATAAAAAGGGAAAGTTTGAGCACTTAACTATTTTTCAAGACAGAAAATGCTGAACCCCTCATGATAGTACAGTGGTCCTATGACTCAAAGAGATATAAATACTAAAACCACTAGAGCCAAGGAGCCAACAACTTTCTCTTCCTTTTTGGGTTCAATAATCATTCATAGACTTTAGTCCCCGCACACATACTCAAAAAGAGCCATCAAATGCTTCCATTGTTTGTCATAATTCATCCTAAAAACCACAAGAGATCCTAGATGCACTTTCAGTCTCCCCCTTTTTGGGTGAATTGATGACAACCAATAAGAAGCTACAAAGATAAACAAAGATTACAAGTTAAAGAATATATAAGCTCCCCCTAAATCCATGCACATCAACACATACTAAGATAACAATAGAAGCTTATATGAATATCAACTTGTAACCACAAACAATATGCAATAAGATAGATAAACCACAAGCATCACATCACCACATAAGCAGGTCAAGTACAAAATATTACAAACCAAGTTTTAAAAACACACAAGTCCAAAAAATTCACACCAACAATAGATAAAGGATAGTAGATAGGTGGAGCTTCTCAATTTCTCCCCCTTTGGCATCAAGACACCAAAAAAAGGAAAGAAAATGAGGGAGAAAAGATAGCAGCTACTCCTCGGCATTATCATCACTGGCTGTCTCCTCAGAGTTCTCATTTGGCTGCTGTCCAAAGTAAGCAAGCTCCTCATGAGTGAGATCTGCAAACGTGTCTGGAAGGGGAGGAGCTTCTTCTTCAATGTCTGAGCTGTCTGGTGAACGAGGAAAGCCCTGCTGGCGTTGCCATTCCCTAGTAGCTTTAGTGTGCCTCTTCCGAGCAACCCTTTCCTTGTGAGCACGAGCATCCATGTTCTGGCAGATCTTAAAGAAACCTTTGAGGATCTTTAATAAGCCACCTCTACCACGAGAAGATGAAGGAGGTGAACTGGCAGGCGCTCTCCTAGAGGTTGGACGAGTGGGCGGTGGACCTCGAGTAACAACTGCCGATACTTGAGGTTGGAGTTTCTTATGCGACTCCTCCTTCTCAAACACTTTTTTAGTGACCTTCTCGATCATGCACATAATATAGGGTGCATAAGCGCACGCCCTATTAGGCTGCTGTGCAATATCAAGAATTTCAGAGAACATGAAGTCAAAGGTGTTGAACTTCTCTTGTCCTAACAACCACTTAATAAGCTTCCTTCTATGACCATGAAGATTAGATGCATCACCTTCTCTAAGAGTCAAAGTCTTTTTAAAGATACGATGCATTACCTTATAGAAGAGAAGAAATCAAGTAGTGTTTGGCGGAGAGAAGTGAGAAAAAGTGTCATACATGAAGTCTATCTTATTGACATCAAGTACTGGCTCATTGTGAATCCGAGCTAGACAAGGGAAACCACCGCGGAACTTGAGGATGTTGGCAAACCTTTGAACTGTCACTGAGTACCTTTCTACCCCTGTCATCCAAGATATCTTGCCCTCTCCTTCCTGATGATAATAGAGAGTGACATAGAACTGAGCTATCACTGCTTTGTTCCAAGGGTATTAGAAACCCAAGATGTCCTTAATCTCATCATAAGTGCAAGCATCAATCACTTCATTGAACACTGGGTTTTTTTGGCCATATGCTCCCAATCAACCCACTGCATAACAATCACTGGATTCTTCAGTTTCAGGTACACAGAGAAATAGTAATCTGTATGAAAGTAACTCCAGAACCGAGTATCAACATACTGTTTGGTCTCTTCATAGCAATTCTCACGATGCCTGAACACAGCAGCTGAAGAATTTCTCATATAGTCTACACCTTCCTTGCCTCTCTCATGATCCAGAGACGTTGCTAGTACCATGTTGATGCCTCAGGCTCCTCTTGAATGTCATCATGGTCAACAACAGGAAGAGAGACCTTACGCTTTTTGGTTCCAACCTTTCTGACAACATGGCGAGAACTGCCTTCACTTGACATACTGACTACTGCACAGAGTACCAGATTAGAGCGTAATGTGAGGATGATTGATTGAAATTGATTGAACTTGTTCAACATGTTCTGTCTGGGAGCGGACTTATCCGGAGAAGCGGACTAGTCCGGCAGCCCAGACTTGTCCGGATCTCGACAGTGCACATGAAAAACAAATTTGCACAACTTTTAGATCTGACCACAACTCTTCGCCATATTGCATATAAAGCACTTATAGCATCCTAAGAGTGACCGCACGGAAGGAATTTGAAAGTTATGAATGGGAATAACCACATTTCAAACTCAAACCCTAGAGAAGAGATTACCTTCAAACGAGAATGAAAAGTAAGAGGACTTTCGAGGTTCCGGACTAGTCCGAGGGTGGAGAAGCTTTTCCATGAAATGGATTCACTTTTCACCGGTCGAAATGCCGGATCGCCACGGAAGTCACGAGCTAGGGTTTGGCGTAGGAGAGAGAAAGTGGAATAGTGTTTGGAGAGGAAGAAGACTCAGGGTTTAAATAAACCCCGTGGTCCGGACTTGTCTGGCCCACACAGTCTTGAATCAAGGAGTAGAACTTGATATCTGAGGAAGACGAACTTTTGGACAATTTTCAAAAAATATATATCATTATGTAAAGTGTGATCAGAAGCAATCAACCAAGATTACACTTCCCATAATGAAATTTTTTCAAAACTTTTGAGGTTTCCAAAACAAAACATGCAAGATATTTTCACAAATCTTTTATTTTAAAATCTATCCTATGTCACAACAGATGTGCAACACTTCAAGCCACGTTCTGAGAATCAAGGATATTTAGCTCATTTCTAAGTTCACAAAAGCGTCACTCATCTAGAGGTTTGGTAAAAATATTCGCCAGTTGCTTTTGTGTGGATACATAAAAATTTTCTATGTCCCCTTTGATGGAGTGGTCTCTTAGGAAGTGGTGCCGGATGGCCCTCTCATTGTTACATAGGAGTAGAATACGGTTCAAAGTGTAACCATAATCTTTTAGAGTTTGTTGCATTCATAAAAGTTGAGCACAACAACTACCGGCTGCGACATACTCCGCTTCGGCTGTGAAAAGGGCAAAGGAATTTTGTTTCTTAGATGACCAAGACACTAGAGATCTTTTCAAGAACTGGCAAGTCCCCGATGTGCTTTTATGGTCCACTTTGCATCCGGTATAATCCGCATCGGAATACCCAATGATATTGAATTTTAAGCCTTTGGGGTACTATAGTCCAAGGTTTGGTGTATGAACTAGATATCTCAAAATTCTCTTCACGGCCACTTAGTGACATTCTTTTGGATCGGCTTGAAATCTTGCACACATACACACACTAACCATGATATTCGGCCTAGATGCACATAAGTAAAGGAAGGATCCAATCATGGAGCGATATACCTTTTGATCGACAGATTTGTCCTTTTTGTTGAGATCAAGATGACCATTGGTAGGCATAGGAGTCTTCATTGACTTTGCATTTGCCATGTTAAACTTTTTGATCATATCTTGAGTGTACTTAGCTTGGCAAATAAAAGTTCATTCTCTTAATTGTTTCACTTGAAATTTTAGTAAGAATGTTAACTCTCCCATCATAGACATCTCAAACTGTTTGGTCATAAGCTTGCTAAACTCATCACAAAGAGATTTGTTAGTGGAACAAAATATAATGTCATCGACATATATTTGGCACACAAAAATATCATTAGAAACTTTCTTAATGAAAAGAGTAGAATCAGGCTTCCCTATTTTGAAGCCTTTCTTGACGAGGAAGTCTCTCAGGCACTCATACCAAGCCCTTGGTGCTTGCTTCAACCCGTAGAGAGCTTTGTGAAGCTTGTACACATGATTCAGGTACTTTTCATCTTCAAAACCTGGTGGTTGCTCAACGTATACTTCTTTCTTAATCGAACCGTTGAGGAAGGCGCCTTTCACATCCATTTGGAACAGATTGAAACCATGGTGAGTAGCAAATGCAAGCAATTTTCTAATTGACTCAAGTCTAGCTACAGGAGCATAAGTTTCATCGAAATCCAAACCTTCGACTTGAGAGTACCCTTTAGCCGCCAATCTCGCCTTGTTTCTTACCACAATGCCATCTTTATTTTGCTTGTTGTGGAAGACCCACTTGGTTTCAATAATATTTTGCTTGGGTCGTTCCACGAGAGTCCAAACTTTATTTCTTGTGAAGTTGTTGAGCTCTTCTTGCATCGCCATTACCCAATCTGAATCATTTAGTGCTTCTTCCACTCTAAGAGGCTCAAGACAGAAACAAACGACTAATGTTCACAAAATTTAGTGACACGAGATCTAGTGATTACTCCCTTATCAATGTCACCAAGAATTTTCTCGACGGGGTGATCTCGTTGTACTGTTTGATGTACTCGTGGATGTTGTACTTGTGGTCTTGTCTCGTCACTATCTTCTTCAATGTGTTGATCATGAATGGGAAGCTTGTCATTTTGATCAACTTCATTATTTGCCTCTTGTTGAACTTCCTCACTTCATTCTTCACCACCCGTCATGCCATGATCTTCTTGACTTGTGGGTGTAGACGACTCTTGATTTTTTTTGCTTGATCTCACCAAGTGTCATTCTCTTGATCGCCACGGCCAGAGCTTCTTCATCATCTATAATTTTATTAACAACTTACCCCTCTTGAGAGCCATTAGATTCATCAAACGTCACGTCACGTGCTATTTCAACACAACAATTGATTTTGTTGAGTACACGATAAGCGTGAGCGTTTGATCCATAACCATGCAAGAACCCTTCATCAACTTTAGGTGCGAACTTAGAGGATTTGGGTTTCTTGTTTAGCATATAACATTTGCTTCCAAAAACTCGAAAGTATGAGATATTAGGCTTGTTATCGGTGAGAAACTCATAGGGAGTTTTCTTCAAGAGTCAATGTAGATACAAGTGATTGCTTGCATGACACGCAGTATTGACAGCTTCAGCCCAAAAACAATCGAACGTCTTGTACTCATCTAGTATTGTCCTTGCCATCTCGATGAGCGTTCGGTTCTTCCTTTCAGCAACCCCATTTTGTTGAGGGTAGTAGGGTGTTGAAAACTCATACTTGATGCCTTCCTCATCAAGATATTATTCCACTTGAGTGTTCTTGAACTCGGTGCTGTTGTCGCTTTTCTTTTTTGATTTTTACTTCATATTCGTTTTTAGCTCTTCTCAAGAATATTTTGAGCACACTCTTCGTTTCACCTTCGTCATGCAAAAAGAATACCTAAGTGAAGCGAGAAAAGTCATCAACAATAACGAGACCGTATTTGTTACCGCTAATGCTAATATACGTCACCGGTCCAAACAAGTCCATGTGCAGCATCTCCAGCGGTCTTGTGGTCGTCATTATGTTCTTGGATAGATGACTTTCTCCTACTTGCTTTTCGGCTTGGCATGCACTTTTTGTTTTTATCATCTCCGAAGGTAACACTGTCATCTTGAGTTTTGTCCTCTTCAATGAATGAGAACATCTTTTTCTCTCTGGTCATATGATTTGTACAACCACTGTCAATCACCCAACTTCTTCCACCGGAGGAGTAGTCCTACAAAACAGATTTGGCTTTGTTTTTAGGTACCCAAGTTTGTTTGGGTCCTTTCACGTTAGCAATAAGAGATTTTGGCACCCACACACAAGACTTGGTGTTCTTGTGACGTGGCCCAACATATCTAGCAATAACTCTACCAAAAGCATTCTTGATTTGCACATAAAAAGCATCAAAATCATAAAAAAGTTTAGCACAATGAAGAGCATTAGTGTTCTTTGGAGGAGGTGTTGGTAAAGCTTCATTCTTGACCTTGTAGCTTCTTTCTTTGGTGAACTTCACAAATTCCTTACCGTTTTTGCTCTCTCTTGCATTGTGACTCTTACCCTTCTCATATCCAATGCCATCTTTGACATGTGAGCGTCTAGTGTTTGTGTACGCTCCTCTTGCGTACTTGGCCTTTTCTTGCTTAATGGAGATCTTGCTTTGTTCAGCTTGTGCATTGAGGGTTTTGACTTGTTCTTGAAATGTACAATGATCTTCTTATTCTCAATCAACTTCTCAATCTCCACATCTTTACACCTGTCACAAATAACAATCGAAGGGGGGCAAGACGCTTCTTTCAAGGAAGTTGCTTTTCCTTTAAGTTCGCTAACTTGCACTTTAAGAGAAGAGCAGAGTTTTTTTAAGGTGTTAAACTCCTCTTGAAGTACATCATTAGTGAGTCTAAAGGTTTCGCTATCATCATTAACTTCAGCCAAAGCTTTAGTTAATTCATCTACTTTCTTCCCCTTAAGAGTTAGGATATTCTCAAGATCAAGGTTTCTCTTCTTCTCAAGGATGAGCAAGTCTTCTTGCTTCTCAAGAATATTCTCTTGCCTCTCAATTTCTTTTCTTTGTTTCTCAAGAATGTTCATTAATTCAAGCAAGCTAGGAACATCATCATCATCATCATCTTCACTATCGCTAGAGTCTAGTTTAAGTTTTATTACCTTTGACCCTTTTTCCATGAGACAAGTGAGTGCAGTTTCTTCTTCATCGCTCAAGCTTCCGAAGAAAGAGGTGTTGGTAGGAGTGACGCCTATTGCCAAGGTAGCAATTTCTTCATCGTCGGAGTCGGAGTCGGAGTCGGAGTTTCATTCTTGTCCTATGTGGACTTGTTTCTTGTACTTCTTGCCCTTGTCCTTCTTGTACTCCTTGTCACTCTTCTTCTCCTTTTCGTACTTGTTCTTGGCGTTGGGGCACTCTGCAATGAAATGACCTTTCTCTCCACATTCATAGCAAATTCTTTTAGATTTTCTAATTTTACCTTTGCTAAAGTTCTTCTTGTGAAAGCCACCTTTCTTCACAAACTTCTTGAATTTTCTTATGAGCAGCGCGAACTCTTCATCATCGCTTTCTTCTTCGCTTGAGCTTTGAAGATACAGCTTCTTCCCTTTAGCTTTGAGAGTTATGCCCTTTTCTTCAGAAGTGGTTTTGCCGATTAGGGAATTGACCCTTACTTCTTCATCTTGATCTTGTTGAGCAAGAAGCTGTCCGAGTACTTCATCCGTGGTGAAGTTCTTGAAGTTCTTCTTTTTCCTAATAAGAGTACACAAATGTGAGTTTCAAGGTTGAAGGGCTTGAAGTAACCTTTTGTTGACTTCGATGTCTTCAAGCTTCACTCCAAGAGCTCTTATTTTGTTAATGATCTCCGTAAGACGGTCATGTACTTCTTGAGGTTCTTCATTCTTCTTCCTAATAAATAAGTTGTATTGTCTTCTTATGAGATCTTCTCTAGCTTCTTTGATGGTATCCGTCTCTTCATGGATGATCTCAAGTTTCTTCTAAATCTTGTGGGCATTTCTTATCCCCATCACCTTGGTGTACTCATTTGGGTTTAGTGACAAAATGATCACAGAGGCAGCTTGAGTGTTGCGGTGCATGTTGACTTCATCCTTTTGAGTGGGTTCTTCTTCATTCTCGAAGGAGAAGCCTTTCTCTACAATCTTCAAGATTTATGGCCCCATCGACTCGAGGTAGGTGATCATCCAAAACTTCTAGTGCTCGTAGAAGGTTCCATCGAATATGGGAATCTTTCTCGAGGCTTGCCCAATCTTCAACTCGGTCTTTAGCTCGTTGTAGTCGAAATGGACGTTGGTGTAGTTCTCCTTGCTTGAGGATGAATCACCGATCTTCTCGGTCGACATCTTTAACTCTTCTAACTGTTAAGCTATTGAAAACAGAGTCTTCGCTCTGATACCAATTAAAAGTTGTCTAGAGGGGGGGTGAATAGGCAACGACCTAAAAATCGGCACTTAAAAACAAATTGATCAGAAAAAAAAACAGAGGGCGAACTAGTCCGATCAGTTGTGGGTAAGTCCGCTAATCGCAGCGGAAAAATAGATCAAACACAAACCTAGAAGGAGACGTGAGAAACAAAGATTTTTGACCTAAGTTCAGCTCCACACAGAAGCTTACGTCTCCATTGAGGAGTCCACAAATGATCGGGTTGCACTCAACCCTAAACCTCTCCAACTGACCACAAAGATCAACTTGATTTTTCACTAAATCGAAAGAGAGTGATACAAACCTCTCGGATCTTACCACAATGGTCTTCATGGATTTCGGGCGACACCTAGCCGTCTAGGAGACGAATCTCTAAGAGTAATAAGCCCTGCAAATTCTGCAATAAAAGATCAAGTGCTCAAAACGGATCAAAGAGATG
This sequence comes from Zoysia japonica, assembly GCA_001602275.1. Classification (NCBI taxonomy): domain Eukaryota; kingdom Viridiplantae; phylum Streptophyta; class Magnoliopsida; order Poales; family Poaceae; genus Zoysia; species Zoysia japonica. The sequence continues at coordinate 14,029 of BCLF01000346.1, forward strand.
AAGGACTCACAATCTCCTCTTTCTTCAATCTAAATCCTAGGGGATTCAGTGAAGAACGGGTGGAGGAGGAGAGGTGGATCTCAGAGGGTCTCAAGGTGCAATTTGAAAAGATGTGAAAGCTTTTGTTAACCCTAAGATATGGGGGGAAGGGAGATTATATAGATTAATTAAGGATGATCTTCCAAAAATGTCAGGAGCGGACTAGTCTGCAGGTCCGGATAAATCCAGATATCGGGCTCAACGGTAACATGATCATCTCTCTGGAGTCCGCAGAGGGCACGGACAAGTCCGGTCAGACCACGGTGTAACCACTCTGGAGTCCGCCCACAGACAAGTTCGAAGAATAACGGGGTGCTCCAACTCTGAAGTCCGCAGGCCTTGACAAACAAGTCTGGATCCGGACTAGTCCGTAGGAGCGGACTAGTCCGACTTTGCCTGAGGGACAACTCTCTGGAGTCCGCAGCTAGATCGGACATGTCCAGACACCCAAATAAGTTCAGAGTCACTGTACCAACTGTTACAGTCCTCTGCAGTGGTAACGCCACAGCAGAGAATATGCATCCCACAGGAAGCTCTTGCTTCACAGTAGGCGTCGCAGACGGCGGTCGACATGAATGTCTGTGTGACGTGCCTGCGAACAGGGATGTAAGTTTTTCTTTTTATAGGTAGGGGGCTGAGCGGATTTTCTCAGCAAACACGCATGTCCGAGGGCGGCTCTGCACGTCAGTTGGGTCAGCCTAGGCTCTTTAAAATGAACCGAGGATATATTTAGTACTTCTTTCGTCTCAAAATAAATGTCATTTTTAATTTTTTAAATCGACATTTAACTATTAGTATTATTAAAAAAATTTTAAAAATACAAAATGAACAAATCAATTTTAAAGTACTTCTAATAATAAATCAGTTCACAATAAAATAAATATTTTTTAAAAAACTTTTTTTAATAAAATAAATAGTAAAAAATAGTTTAAAAATATATAATAACATTTATTTTAAAACAGAGGGAGTAGCAGAGCAAACAAACTAAGGGCTTAATCGATAACCACCACCCACTTGTCTGCCAATCATGGTGCCCGTCCCGTTCTCTCTACCAAGTCCGATCGAGGCCAATACTGACGCGGTGAAAACCAAATACAGTAACATATTCACACCCACACGAGATATGTGGTCGCCGGCCGGTCGCCCTCTGCCGCAGGACCACTGGTTCATGGAGCAGAGCAGCCAAGGGGCACGCATCGCCAAGTCACTGTTCAGTGTGGGGAATGCAACCGCTCTCTGGATCCTAAACACACATGGTCACAGGAGGAACACACATGGTCATACCGAGGATCGTTGATGCTGACGTGTCACTGGTGATTGGCCACGAACGTGTGACTGGGTGAGCAAGCAAATTTACTTGTCAGATCTTGTAAAACATGTACTGGTCGCTAGGGCAAAAAAATCCCTCCATTGAAAAACATACTTGCTTTTGCAACCATGCACAGGATACTCCACCAGATTCCCAATTTCTTTGTGCCCACTTGATGGAGATCAACTTCTTTCAGTCGGATTTGAGTATTCTGAGCGACATGCTGCTAATATGGTTATTCGTAGTATGAATATGTAAATCATTACAGAGTGCAAGTACTAATTAGTGTATTGCAACATTAATTATTATTTCCTCTGTTTTTAAATTATTGCCGTTAAATTTTAACATCAACTTTCACTTATTCGTCTTATTTAAAAAACCTTAACGAATATCATAAAAAATGTTATAATTTACTTTACCAATAAAGTTATTTAAACCACTACTTGTAATTTTACACATTTAAATTAATTTTTTTGAATAAAATAAATAATCAAAGTTGATGTTATAAATCAACGGCGGGCAAGAAACGAAGAAAGCAGTACTTCTTTTTACTCGATGTTGCCTAGACAGTACAACAATTCTAATCTAGATTGAACTAGAATTGTTGTCTCAACCATAGTAATTTAAAAATGAATATAGTTAATTACAATGTTCTGTACCGTTGATTACTCCTATTCGTTACTACTAAATATTTCTTCGATACAATGTTTTAGTTGTCTGAAATTATCATGTCTGATTTAGCTAAATTGATATGTGCGGGCAGTGGTAGTGTCAGGCACATTAAATACTTTGCTAGGTAAAATTATTTACCAACTTGGCA
>BCLF01000348.1:0-16068 GCA_001602275.1 Zoysia japonica
CGCGGTTTGCTGAGTATTCGTACTCACGGCTTTCTAATTTGTTGTTTTCAGAGGATTCGCTCAGCTTTGACTTCGACTACGTCTCTGACGGTCCGTGACGTTCGCTCCTGAGCTCAAGCTAGCCTGTGTGGAGGAGGTTCGCTACCGCTGCCATGAAGATGCTTCCGCTGTTGCTTTTGTCGGATTCACGATAGTGATATATCTGCTCTGAGATATTTTCGACCTGCGTGCCGATGGACCCCTTTGGAGGATTTTATTTAATAATTTCACTCTGATCTATTATTTCCTAATTTGTTTCTTGTTTAATATTTCTGTTATGGTTTCTTGATTGATCGCTTGTGATATCGTGATTGCCAAACTCCTGGATTGGCAATGTCACGTGAGATCGGGACTTATCGAAAGGTAAGTGAAAACCCGGTCGTTACACTCTTCTTCGTGCTCTTTTCACCTCCTTCTCTTCATCGCCTTCGTCACCACCGTTGCCGCTACCATGGCCGCTAAGTGGAAACTGTCCATCGCCTCTGACGACATCCTCGAGAACCGTGCAGGGGTGGGGCTCATTCAGACGTGGGCCGCCATGGGCTGGAGGGTGGTACGGGCCAGCAGGCTCCGGTTCCTACGCCGAACGAGATCGTGTCTTTCGCCCACATCCACGAGCGCAGAATTTGGCTGCCCGGCTCCGAGTTCTTTCGCGGACTGCTCGACTTCTACCTCGTTGGCCTCAACCACCTCAATCCGAATGGGCTCCTTCATGTCTCCATCTTTGTCACCCTCTGCGAGGCCTTCCTCGGCATCCCTCCACACTTCGAGCTGTGGAGGTATTTCTTCAACATCCAGTGGTCGTCCGGCAACAGCGTGACACCGAGATCTGCCTCCGCGGCACGAGGGCAGCGGAGTACATTGGCGTGCCCTTGAAGAAGTCGCTGAAAGTCTGGGATTAGGAGTTGTTCTACGTCAGCAACATCGCTCTCGGGGTGCCGGCGTTCTATGCCATCGGCCGTCTAGGAGCGGGAGCTGGCGCCGCTCATTGATCGAATCAGGGAGCTTCAAAGCACCGGGTTGACCACCGTCAAGGTGGTCAGAACCTTTGCGCAACGTCGTGTGCTCCCGCTCCAACGTCGCATCCAGTTCTTGTGGGAGTACACCGGTCCCGCAGACAGCACTCGCATGGTGCACATGTTGGAGGGCTACGTACTCGGGGAGCTCACCAGCGAGCTGGCGCCGTTGGCTGCACTTCCGAGGGTGAGTCGCTCTTCTGAGCAGTTTTTTTGTCGGATTTCGTAGCGTAGACGTAGTAGGTGTAGTGTTGAATCGACTGTCGTTGGTGTCATTGTCGGTGGGCGCGTCTTCTTCGTCCGCTCCAGTATCAGTGCCAGTGCGGGCGGGATCATCTTCTTTGTTCGCTGCAGCCGCACCGCCGGTGGGTGTCGGGGGCGCTGGCGCTGGCGCGGGCGCGGGCGCCTCTCTGAAGAGGCTGAGGAGGCTCTCTGGCCGGCCGAGGCCGAGAGGACTTGCCCAGCAGGTTCTCGGCCCGGACCCTCAGACAACATGGGCGAAAGTGGCCGCCCTTGCGGCGCAGGTGATCTCGTCCGAGGAGTCAGACACCGCTTTGGGCCTGGTAGGTCAGCAGGCGTCGGGCCTGGTCGTCCCTCTCCTGGTCCGCCGGTTGAAAGTGCAAGTTCCTGCCACAATGATTTATTTGTCAAAATAAATTTGGATAAGTGGTGGGCTTATCTCGTTCGTCTTGGCAGGGCATCGATGGTGGTCCCTACTGCTCCCACTCTCGTGTTGGGGAGCGTGCCGGCAGTCGGCGGAGGAGGGTTTGGCCCTTCGGCGGCGGCGGCGGCTGCAGAAGTTTCGCAGCCTCTTCCAATTGCCCCGCCATGTCCAAATCCTCCGCCCCAGGGTTCACCGGTCGGCATGCTTGTTTCTGAAGAAGTTTCACAGCCTCCTCCACCCCAGGGTGCGCCGGCCGGCGTGCCGGTAGATGAAGAAGTTTTGCAGCCTCCTCCCTTGGGCACTGATGCCGGTGGTCTGGAGGGGGCTGCCGCTGAAGGAAACGTATCACCTCCCTGGCCACGGGCGCCGAGGGAGGTGACGTCACGGTGGTCAGGAAAGGCTATCAAGCGCCAACCCTGACTGCCGCATCGGAGTGGGTGTCGAGGGCACAGAGCCCACCCCGTGCCAAGGAGCCATCGGACACGGTCCCGACTGACGCCACCGAGGGTCCGGCGGAGGCGAGCGGAGAGGCGGCGAGGGTGGCCGCTGCGTTGCCGGCTGAGGTCGCGGTCGTCGGAACTTCAGCCACCAGACGTCCAAGGTTGGATGCGGCGGAACCCCCATCTGGTGAGGTGGTGGCACAAGCCCTGCGCCACTATGACAACCAGGTGCGCGGGGTCCCGAAGATCGTTTACTCGGCCAGCTCGACCTTGAGAAAGCTACTTGACGAGCTGGCCAAGTGCCGGGATGTTCTCGATGATCCTGTTCTGCACGAAGCCCTGGTAAGTCGTAACTGTTAAGAAGTTTGTTAGTATGGACCTCTATAATTTGTGAGATTGAATTGTCTTTTGCAGCAGGTCCTCTTACGGTCATTGGGGTCAGCCCCCGAGTGACCCCGGGTCAGAGGTGGAGGTCGAAGCCCTCTGTTGGGAGCTGGACCAGGCTCAGGCCGGTCGGGACACGTCGACGAGGGACGCCCTTCGTCTCCATCAGGAGATCAAAGCTGCGCGGGAGGAGGCTCGAGCAGCTCGGGCAGAGGCCTAGGTGGCCGGGGAGGAACAGAGCAAGGTCTCCGCTGAGCTCGCCTCCGCCATGCACACTGTCGCCCGTAAGTTGCTTGCTTTCCTGACCCCTGTTTTCTGACCCCTGTGTCGTTAGGAGTTAGAAACTGAGGGTGACTGTTTTGTCCAGTGCTCCAACAGCGGTTGAGCCGTGTGGACGCGGGGCGTGAAGGGCACCGTGGAGCGGCAAGTCTCTGTTGAGGCAGGCCGGCGGAGGGCCTTGGTTGACCTCAAGGTGGCCGAGGAGGACAGCGATCGTGCTGCAATCTTTGGGTCGCCGCCAAGGTGGCGCCCGCGGCGGCGGAGGACAAGATTGCTAAGCTCGCCGCGGAGCTGGCGGAGCTGCAACGGTCCTCCAGTGAGGAGCTGGCCCGCGTGCAGTAGGAGCTGGCGGACGCGCACTCCGCGGTCGGCGTTGTCATCAAGGAACGCGATGGTACGTATCTCTTGAATACCTGTTAGATGAAGTATTAATGTGGGGTTGGCTACTTATCGTTATTATGTTGCAGCCGCAGTTCGTGACTTCCGGAGCTTGAGGTCAGCCGTCCGACTCATGCCTCGGTGAGTCTTCATCGGAGTGCGCGAGGCTGACATCTCAGCGAAGTACGTTGAGCACGTGCTGATGCATCTGCCCGGACTCGTCGCCTCCGCATTGGTCAGCGCTCTGGAAGACGGGAGCTCAACTGGCCCTGGTGTAGGTCATGTCATTACCCGGTGATCGATCTCGCGCGCATCTCTGAGGGATTCGCCACGGACGTATCGAACACAAAGATTGCGCGCCTGACGGCCGACGTGCGGTCTCGGGCAAGGGAGCTCTGCTCTGGCTTCCAGGTGGGAGACTTCATGTAGGCACGGTTCAGGTCGATGTCAACGCGACCTCAAGACCCTCCGTGGCGGTCTCCGGGCTCGTAAACTTAGGGTTTTTCCTTGTAGTGTCTTTTGCATGTAAATAAAAACTCTGTACAAGGCATTGTAAATAGCGAAGTTTCCAACTCTCTTTTGTGCTTGTGCAAATATTTCGCACTTCTTGTTTTTCAAAATCCATTGGGCGTTGACTGAGCGACTGAGTCAGATATAGCTCGTAAGGTCGTGTCAGGCTCAGGCACAGCCGTAGAGTGTCACCAACTCTGAGTCGTCAATCATGCCACGAGGAAGAGTTAAACGATAGCGGTTGCAATTTACTTGGCGCATTTGAGGGCCACCCGCGAGCTCGATCGCTTGACCGACGCTGATGTAGGGCACCGGTTTAGCCTCAATCCACTTGGTGAATTTGTCGACGGCGACAAAGAGGTGAGTGAAGCTCCTGAGCGCTTTTCGAAAAGGCCCGAAGATGTCGAGCCCCCAGATCACTAAGGGTCATGTGATCGAAATCGTCTGGAGCTCTTGGATCGGTAAGTGTGTCTACCAGGCATAGAACTGGCAACCTTTGCAGGAGCAGACGAGCTGCTCAGCATCGGAGATTGCCGTGGGCCAATAGAACCCCTGGAGGAAAACTTTCCTGACCAGGGTCTTCGAGGCAGCATGGTGACAGCAGATGTCCGAGTGAATGTCGTGGAGGAGATACCGACCCTCCGCCTGAGGAATGCAACGTTGAAGGTGTCACACCTCGTCTCTAGGATGCACTGTACAACACATATTAGTCTCTGAATCAGTAGCTGATACGTATAATACACAACAGAATATATATCAAAAGCATACTTCGAATTTAATTGGAATACCTGAGTATAAAACCTTTAGCAAGGACACGGTAAGGATCTCTTATCCAAGACCGACCGGCCAGCTAAAGGCAAAGCAAGCAGCGGAAATCAAGGCACAAATCCACGAGCAGACTTCGGAGTAGAACAAAACCCAGGACGTTGTCGTCTTCTACGCAATCTTCTCTGTCTAAAACCACAAATGCAAAAGGTGAGTACATAGAGTACTCAGCAAGCCCTAACGCTAGCAGAGCCATATAAATAGATGCATATTTGGTTGTAGCAAGGGAAAGGCTTAGAGGCTATTTTGCGAAAATCTGGTTTTATGCAGGCTCACTACAGAAAGCTTTAAAACAGGAAAGATCAAACATTTTTCTCATCAATATTTTAGTGGCTGGACCTTGGGGGCGAGAATAAACCATTCGTGCCAGTTTCCATTAACTGGACGGCCAACTTGAGGTGCGCATGATAAAATTTAGGAAGAAAAAAGCACATAGAAAACAACCCATTTTGACCCTGTTAGGGGGAGGGGTTGATGGATGGAACATAGAAAAAAAAAAGCACATAGAAAACAACTTATAGTACTTTTTATATTTATATTATTTTTAAATTTTTTATTTTTTATTTCTTATGAGGGTATCATCGAAATATTTACTACTAGAATAATTGATATTTACAGATTGGAAAAAATGATATTTACTGCTGGAATAATTTATTTTTATTATTGGAACAACTAATTTTCATCACTAAAATAATTGAATCTTATATTGTCATTGTTCTAACTGTATATTGTTATTTTTTTCTATTCACAGTTGTTTTTCTATTTATATGTTGCTACTTTTGAAGCATACTATTTTTGAAATAATTGACCTACATGAGGAATTCTATTTTTCTATTTTTAAATCATCATTTTGTTATGTTCGTTGCATTCACATACTCCCTCCGTTCTTTAATTGATGTCGTCGTTGACTTTTATATTCAACTTTGACCATTCGTCTTCTTAAAAAAAATTGATAAATTTTCTATATTTTGATATAATTTTATTTATCATTAGAGTTATTTGAATCACAATTTAAAATTTTACACATTGGAGCAAATTTTTTGAATAAGTCGAATGGCCAAAGTTTGAGTATAAAAGTCAATGGTGACATCAATTTAAGAACAGAGAGTACATGTTTAATAGAATGTAAAATTTTACTTTCCTCAGTTTATTACTCTTTAGGGGCATTTTGGTGAAATCTGTTAGTATAAGATGGTTATGGCAAATTAAGGAAGAGGAATTAAGAACGGTGGTAAATATGGAAAGAAGAAAAATTTGATGGCAAATAAGAAAACAGATAAAATTTTGTGGGTAAATAAGAAATTTGCTCTTTGGTAGAAAACTCGACTCCGGCAGCCCATTTGGTAGAAGACGGCGAAAATGAAGTTAGGAACACAGGAGGTTACCATGTGTTGTTGAGCAAGTGGCCGGCCGTGTAGTAGCCATAGCCATGCTTAACAATGAGAACAGAAATTGGTGATAGTTCGCTGATTTTATAATCTGTATGGATGAAAATTCGTATGACAGACCTTCGTAACTCATTCATTCAGCACCCTTTATCACGACCCAATATTTTGGACTTTTTTTTTAGAATCAAAGAAGCACTTTCATTAATCATTATAATTACAATCATGTTGCAAGCTTGGCAACAAGAAGTCAGGAGATGGGTGCCAAATAAAATCTGTGCCGAAATAAGCTGCTTCCCTAGCACCTAGATGTGCTACCCAATTGGCATCACGATTAGCAAATCCTAATGAAAAGGAGTGGAACCAGAACAAAGAAACTCCACATATTAGAATAGAACCTACTTCTGATCTGGAAAAATTCTTGCTGTTCCACAAATCCACAAGCACTTGAGAATGAGTTTCCAATATTACATTCACAGAAGAATCCCGTTCTAACAGCTGCAAACCGGCTCTTAAAGCTTCCGCTTGAGCAACTAAGGCTGATTGCAAATTTGGTAACCAGTAGCCATTCCTTTGACAAAATTTCCCGATGGATCACGTATAATAGCTGCTACTGCTCCGTTATGTTCATTCTCATAAAAGATGCATCGGTATTGATCTTAAGCGATCCTGCTCTTGGTGGCTGCCATTTCTTTAGTCTTTGATTATTGGCGGTTGTATGCTGTTGTCGGACAAGGAGCTCATCATCATTTCTGATATGCAAGAGGTGAGTAGTGGTGTCAAGAGCCCATGCAATTGCCTTCCTAGCAGGGACTATGTCAATGCCATGCCGTCGATCATTTCTAGAACACCATAAAGACCACACGCCACAAATGATAACTGAAGGTTTATCCTTACTGCAGATTGAAGTATCTAACAAATCTCTGGACCAAGAACTTGGGTGTAATTTTGGCACCTTTATATCTGACAATGATTTCATTTCTTTCCAGAATAGTTGAGCCGTGGTGCATTCTAGCAGCATATGATACATTGAATCTTCTTTTGCACCACAGAATTCACAATGACTCTGTTTCTCTATATGCCGATTAAACAAGCTTGCACGGCATGATATATACTTTGACCATTCATCTTATTCAAAAAATTAGTTCAAATGTGTAAAATTTGTTGTGATTCAAATAACTTTAATGATAAATAAAATTATAATAAAATATATGATATTCATTAAAAAAAAATTTTGAATAAAACGAATGGTCAAAGTTGAAATTAAAAGTCAACGGCGACAACAATTAAAGAACGGAGGGAGTAGTCATTGACAACTCTCCACCAGAAAACTCTTACTTTCCGAGGTACTCATTTTCCATAGACATGTCCATATGGGATCATTATGTGCAACTGATGTTGAGGAACAAGCATCCTTATTATTCCGAGTGACAATTATTTACAGCAAGTAGACGATAAGCTAACTTGACTGAGTAAACTCCATGTTTCTCAGCTGCTCAGGCCCAACAATCTTCAGTATTTCGTCCAAGTGGAATCTAAAGAACAGCTTCTACGTCCGCCGGTATAAGATTGGTCTGTAGAGCTGATAGATTCCAGGTGATGCCATCAGGGTTCAGAAGATCATGCACTAACAATGCAGAGGCACTATTCAATATACAAATCGGTTTATTGCCTATACCATTGGGAATCCATCGGTCAGTCCATATGTTAGTAGTGCTTCCGTTACCAATTCTTTTCATCAGACCAAGCTCCAACGCTTTCTTCCCTGCCAGGATTGCATGCCAAGTACAAGAGCTGTGCTTTTTCTTCCTTGTTATAAATTCTCCATGGGGACCTCTTCTATCCACAAAAATACTCCACAAATAATTTGAAATAGCAGTAGTCATTTTCTTACATGTTTCAGGTGCTAGCAGAAAACAGCTCATGGAGTAGGTGGGTATGGACTGAGCAACAGCTTTAATGAGAATTTCTCTAGCAGCACAACTGAGCTTTTTCTCCCACCATCCTCCCAACAAACATTTTATTTTATCAATGATTCGACCAAAAGCTTCCTTAGTATTTCTTCCTATTGCAAAAGGAAGGCCAAGATACTTTTCACCTAATGCCTCATTAGAAACACCAGTTGTCTCCTTCATTTCTGTTTTCATATTATCAGAACAATTAGAGCTGAAAAAAATAGCAGATTTACTTGCATTTGTTAGTTGACCAGATCCTCTCAGATATGCTTTCAGAACATTCACAAGGCGTTGACCCCCAATTTTACTAGCTTCTGTGAAAATGATATAATCATCTGCAAAAAGGAGATGAGAGACCCAAGGTGAATATATACTAAGCCTGATTCCTTGTCTTAAGCGCCTTGGTCCATAATTCCTCAACATGCTCGACAAACCCTCTGCACAAATAAGGAATAAATAAGGTGATATTGGATCAACTTGACGAATACCTCTTGATGGTTTGAAAATTTCAGAAATCTGTCCATTTACTTTTACTGGCAAACTGACAGTTTCAACACATTTCATAACTAAGTCAACCCATCTGCTATCAAAACCCAGTTTCCTCATAATAGAACGAAGGTAACACCATTCCACTCGATCATATGCTTTTACCATATCAAGTTTGATTGCACAGGCACCAGATTTTCCCTTTTTTTTCTTTCCAGATAGTGAATACTTTCATATGCTACTAAGACATTATCAGTGATCAATCTTCCTGCAAGAAAAGCACTCTGCTCTTCAGACAGAATATCATCCAAAATAAACCTGAGTCTATTTGCAAGGACCTTTGAACATATTTTGTATAAAACAGTACAAAGTGCTATTGGCCTGAAATGAGACATGTGCTGAGGGTTCTGAATTTTAGGTATAAGTACAAGAACAGTACTGTTAAACATCTGAGACATTTCATCTCCACGAAGGAATTTCAGAACTGCAGCACATATATCACCCTTGAGCAAATTCCGGTGCTTTTGATAAAATCCCGCCGTAAAGCCATCAGGGCCTGGAGCCTTATCGGCGCCAATCATGAATAATGCCTTTTCAACCTCTTCTTTGGTAAATTCTGCACAGAGGATATTATTCATTGCAGGAGACACTTTAGAGCTTACATATTGGGTAACCAGATTAGGATCAGTATTATCTTGTGCTTTGAACAGGTCTGCATAGAAATTAGAAGCCAAAGATTCTAGTTGAACCTGTTCTGTGAAAACTGATCCATTATCATCCTTTAAGGCTACAATCCTATTTCTCCTTGATCTTTCTCGTGCCCTAGATGGGAAGAAAGCTGTATTACGGTCACCCTCATTGAGCCACTGCACTCTCGAACGCTGCCTTTCCATGACTTCCTCCCGTGCTAATAATTCAGCAAGTCTCTTATATTTCTTCCTTCCCTGGTAGGCCCAGAAAATAAAGAGCAGCCTCTAATATGCTCCAAACAGTTACGTAATTTCTGCAGTTCCTTACGTACAGATCCAAAATGATCCCTCTCCCAAGCTTTCATTGTACCCTGTAACAATATCAGACTCTCATGAATAGACTGTAAATCATGACAGCCTGAAAAACAACCTTCGTTTACCATTGCTTCATAAGTATTATGTCAGCCCCACATATTCTCATAATGAAAGGATCTTGAACCCCCAGACATCGTGTTATTCTTTGGACGTTTGATTAAAATAGCACAATGATCTGATTCCACTATCTGTAGATGTAGGACAGGCGTCATCTGAAATAAATTACAGAAGGCACCATCTGTAAGGACTCTGTCAAATCTAACTTTTATATTTGAAGCACCTGATTGCTTATTATCCCAAGTATAGGGAAGACCCACAAAGCCTAAATTTGACAGTTCACAATACTGAACAGCTTCTTGAAACCCACAAACCCAATATTTTGGACTTGTACACTAATTTCCTTCAGAGATTCACCCAGAACGACGAAATACTGATAGTAACTACGAACTACTGTCCGAGTGAAACAGATTTTGACATGTTGGCAAGCATGGAAATCAGACTGTTTAATGGAGAGCTATGAGCTAAACTGTTACTATTCTATACGGTGTGATGTTCACCTTAAAACAAAATCATTTAAATATAAACAAAATGTTACTGTATATACTGCATAGGATGTTATTCGGTTATAATGAAATCACTTCACGTCAGTAAAAAGTTCACATCATTCTCAGTCCAGCACCGATATTACACCACCCAATCTCATATGCAGTACATCACAGAATATAAACACAATTACGATATGATGGGAAGAAACAGGTAGTTGCAGCATAGCGTTCTGCTTCTGATAACCTTCTGTGGAAGAATAGCTTTCAGTCCTGGATACGAAGCCTTAATGATTCATATGAGAAACATGGTGCAGCACCCCCTTCAATCCTGTAAGCCTAATAAGTAGTCCAAATGAAGCCTGAGAAAAAAACTGAAAAACAAATCATATTTTCTAAGCATAAAAATGCAATGAAGGCCCCTTGACATGAGTCCTGGATCCACCCCTGCAGCCTGTACTTTAACATTAGGTAGACCTGTTCGTTGCACTTGATACGCTCCACCAAGAATTTTGGAGGGATGATTACATTCACCCTGTATATATTGGATATGCGATTATGAAGAATGAGACTGATGGATGAATCAAGAGCATTCCCAAACCAGATAAGAAAATTAGGTGTGCGATGCTCCATCACTGCTCCACATCTCAAACAAAAATACATCATTAAAAGACCCGTATGAACAATTTAACTTGCCCCCATAAGAAATGAATATCTGTTGCAGGCTGCAATATGAATCTGAGGTAGGCTCCAACATTTTTCTTTTAAAGCAAGATGAAAGCTGAAAAAGGAGCAGATACCTTGCCTACAATTATAATACAATTTTGTGGTAACATTTTTTTAAGAAGCATCAGTAAACAGGAAAAAAATACATTTTGTTCTTGTTATCAGTCAAATAATGGAAAATGATTCTTCAATTGCTAGCTTTCGTAAGAAACTGATACTTTTCAGGGAGAAACTTAACAGATTCTCGATATTCTGCCTTGGACGAAAATGATATTAGCATTGAAGCAATGGCAGCTTCAAGTGAGAACTTATTCTCATCGATTCTGAAGAGGTAAATCCGAGCTCTACTTAAGTCACCCCTTAGAAACAAACTCCTAACTACAGAATTAAGCGTACGTGAGTCTGGAATACAACCACTTTTCCCCATGTCTAAAAACATACTGTCGGACTCTTCCAGCAAACCTTCTTTTATCAGATTTTTCATCATAATGTTGTAGGTTACCACATCCGGCGCTAAACCATTGTCCGAGATAGAAGCAAACAAATTCATGGCATCGTCCTTTTTGTTGGCATTGAACAATGCATCGATCATAATATTGAAAGTGATAATATCAAGTAGAAGACCCATAGAGGATAGGCTCTGGAAAATTTTAAGTGCATCAACATAGCAGTTACTTTTACAAAGTCCATTCAGAACTATGTTGTAGGTGGTAACATCCAAGCATATTCCACCATTAACCATATCCAGATAAAGCTCCTTTGCAGCAAGCACCTGGCCAGATTGAAATAACATACCCAGCACTATATTATATGTAACAACATCAGGCTTCACGCCCTTGCTTACCATTTCCCTAAAAAGAGCTAAGCCATCCTCTATCCTTTCGTTCTTACAGCAGCCATTGATTAATGTATTTAAGGTAAAATTATCCGGCCCCAAGACATTTGTAACCATATCAGCAAAGAGCTTCATTGCTTCATCGATCCTACCATCTATGCAATATCCACCTATTAGTATATTATATGAAATGACATCAGGAGTTGCACTTACATGTAATATCAGGTCAAAGATTTTTTTTTGGCTTCTGTAACTCTTCATTGCATAGGTTGCGCATAATTGTGTTGAAGAACATAGCATTGGGATGAATGCCTATATTCATCATTTGGACAGAGAATTCCTCAGCCTTCTACCATTGGTCACACAAACATAAACCATTGATTAATGTTGAAAATACAATTATGTCAGGAGTCAATCCTTCACTGACCATTTGATTGAATTGTGATACAGCATCATCCACTCTTCCTATCTTGCAAAGTCCGTCTATTATCGTCCCATAGCTGATAGTGTTAGGGCTCAATCCTTGCTCCCTCATCTTTGTAAAAATTAGCAGTGCCTCATCAATCATGTGTCATTTAGCATATCCAGAGATCAGTGTATTGAACGCATAATGATTAAAGGAAATACCATCTCGAACCATCAAATCTAGAAATTCATGCATATCAGCAAGAGATCCATTTGCAGCATAGCTGTGAAGCAGGATATTTTAGGTACAAGTGTCGGGTTTTATATCCCTGTGGATCATAGAGTCAAATATTCTCCTAGCTTCTGCGCATCTTCCATTCTTGCAAAGATAGTCAATCAGCATACTGCAAGTAAAAACATCAGGTCTGTGACCATCCCTGGACATTTCTTTGAGAACTATAGTTGCCTCTTTCCACTGCCCCAAAGAGCAATACCCATGAATTAGACTGTTATATGTGCAGCAGTCAGGTGCAACACCTTTTTTAAACATGTCCTGCAGAACTGCCTTGGCCTTGTCCATTGATCGAATCTTGCATAGGCCATCAATCACTGAATTGTAAGTTACAATATCTGGAGAAATCCCATGACCCAACATTTCTTGAAACACCATGTAAGCTTTGCCCACCTCATGCTCTTTAAAGAATCCAGCAATGATTGTGCTATATGACACCAAATCTGGTGGGCAACTGTCTCCATCCTCAAGCATCATGTGGAGCATTTCCAGGGCTTCTTGACTCCTGTTGTCACAAAGCCCCTTGACAAGAGTATATTGTAGGAGATAATGTTAGGCACGCAGCCAAACTCCTGCATTCGATGGAGCACCACGTCCATTGCCTCATTCATCTTCTTGGCATCACAGAGGCCCTTGACTAGGTGGTTGAGGCCAACAATGTCCACCCTCCATCCTGACTTGAGGATCTTACTGAAGATGGCAAAGCTGAGGTCCAAGTGGCCCACGCGGCAGCAGCAGCCCATTGCGATGTTGTAGGTGAATATGCTTTGATCCACAGTGCTGGACGACGAGCTCAGGACCGTCGCGCACGGTGGAAAAGGATTCCGGCCGTGCGCGCGCGACCACTGAGAGGAGCTTGTTGAACGCAGTCACCAAGGTTGGCCTGCCTCGCAGGAGCAATTCGTCGAACAGCTTAAGCACGTCCTCGGGGCGGAGGCTCTGAGAGCTGAACCGGCCCTCGATGATCCGCTCCAGCTTCCTGCAGGGCCGAACGGCGGCGCCCACGCCAGTCCCGGCCGCGGCCATTTGAGGCAGATAGGTTCTACCTTGACCGGTGACGGTGCACCACGGGGGAATTCTAGAACTCAACGGGATTTGGTGGAGAGAAGGACCTCAGCAACGGGTTTCAGAAAGCAGAAAAGAGTCACAGAGGACGTGATGAAGGAGCAGTTGAGAGATTCATACTTTCTCTGCAAGCACCTGGATGGATCAGCTGTTCGATCCTCCGCAACCTCCAGATCGATCTGTTCAAAGGCATTGGGTAATCGAGCACCTGGAACTATGCGGCCGCCGAGTGCTGGGTCGTCCCCCATGTGCAACGGTATGCCGACAAGAGCGCGACGACGCGCTCAAGCGGAGAGTTCTCGTCCCTTTTGCTCAGTGGCTCTATGCGCGTCCACACGTGGAGATAGTCAAAGCAATATACTAATTCTGTATACTCCCTCCGTTATACATTTTTAAATTCAATTTTGATCAATTTTTTATTTAAAAATTTGTTCAAATATATAAAATTTTAAGTTGTGATTCAAATAAAAATAACTCTAATGATAGATCAAATTATATCAAAATATATGAAATTTATCATTTTTTTAATAAGACAAATAGTCAAAGTTAAATTTAAAAGTCAACGGTGATGTCAATTAAAAAACGGAGAGAGCAGATTCCAACCAAACATACTTTTGATTTTTAATTCCAATGACAACCAAACAAAAAAAATAGAATTAAATTCATTTTCAACTGATTTAATTCTAGAAAATTCAATTTTTTAAATTAATTCATAGAAATTAATTCAATTCTAGAAGCCAAACAGACCGTCAATTAATTCAAAAGTACTCTCTCCGTTCTAAATTACAAGTCACCGAAGAATTTCAGTTTTTTCAAATTATAAGGCTCATTTCCCAATACACTTTCTTAGTCTAATACTCAATTCGGTTCAAAAAGAATGTAGTTTTGGAAAATATTTTAGTTAAATATTGAAAATATAAATTCCAAATAAGTTTTAACTTGTTTAGTTTAGGAATACAAAAATTATATGATTAGATTTGTTTTGGAAAGTACTTTCATAAAAGTATAAATATGTTATTTTTTAATAAATATTTTCATATAAAATAGAAGTCAAAGTTATAATTTGAAAACCGTATCATTGTCTAAAATCACCTTTTTTATGAACCGGAGGGAGTACTTCTCTATCTCTCTCTCCTTCTCTTGGTCAGTACTGCACACCTTCTCCACTCCCTTTAGTTCCTGTGCTCAGACCTAAGGAAGTACTAAACAAATGTGGACCTTTTATTTGCATGTAGCTCGAGGATGAAATTGATCTTTTACCTCTGAGAAAACGATTTCTCTTAACAATTATTTATAATATCATTTAATTTATGAGATAATATTCTTAGTTCAAAAAGTAATATATGCCACAGTTTTAAAAACAAGTACTACCTCCATGATGTTAGGATCGTTGATCCTTCAATGGCTGCGTAGATTGTAGGGATGAGAGAGAGGAGGGTGCGACCTAGACTGGCAGTGGCGGCGAGTTGGCTGAGATGATGTGCTGTTGCCGGCGCCTCTCTAGTTGTGTGAACACAGGGGAGAGGGAGAAATTCTTCCGTCTTCGAAAAACGTTACTAACCAGATCTTTAGGCTTTTATAGTCAATTCCTAACAAACTTTGAAACTAATCCAAACAAACTCTAGAACTAATTCAATAATCTAGAAAATCTGCTAATTTAACTAATAGATCCTATAGTTAACAAAATCTGGTGGCGGCGAGCCGGCCAGCTATGTCAACCAGCTACGGCAGCGCTGGTGCCTAGCCTGCCATAACATCCCCCCTCGGCAAACAGCTCGTCCTCAAGCTGAAGTTTGGGTAGGAAGGCGTCATCAATTTCGAGCTGTGGATAGTGGTAGGGGCAGATGACCATTGACCGCGCAGATGGTGTCCTTGGCAGTAGCTGTAGCCGTAGATCCCCCATCCTCCTTGAAGTCAGCCACCTACAGATAGAACAGACGCTGGCACTTATGCCCACGGACATAGGGCTCATCGCAATTATAGCGAAGCCTTTGGCGGCGACGCTCGGACATCTCGGTGGGTGACAGGCGACGAAGAGCCTGAGGAGCCGCCGGTACTACAGGGGTCAGTTGTGGTGCTAGAAAAGCCGGCACAGCGCCAGGCGTGGTCTGGACACTCGTCAGCTGCCTTGGCGATGTTGGAGGGTCCATGGAGGGCCACTGGGGCGTTCGGGTGCCATGTTGAATGTCCATCAGCAAGATGGCCTCAGCGCGATGCTCATATGCCCGGGCGAGGTGCATCGCCGACTGAAGGTCCGGTGGCTCCTGAAGTTCGACGTCGATGCGAATGTGCTCGGGAAGACCACCCATGAACAGTTCCGCCTTCTGTATTGGCGATAGGTTGCGTGCATGGCATAGTAGCACATTAAAGCGCTCGAAGGACTCCCGGATGGTGGATAGGAATGAAAGTCGAGCGAGTTCCGCCAGCCTGTTGATACAGGTGGTGCCGCAAAACATAGGAGACACAGCTCCTTGAAGCGGTCCCAGCCGGGCATGCCTTCATCCAGCTCCAGTGCGTAGGACTAAGTCTGGGCCGCGCCGACCATGTGGTATGAGGCGAGCCAGACCCGATCTGAAACGATGATGCGATAGGCTCAAAAAAACTGCTCAAAGCTATTGAGCCAATTCAGGGGATCCTTGGAGCTGTTGTAGGTGGGGAATTCTAGCCTGTAGAGGCGGGTTGCACCCACGCTTGGTCCTGAATCATGTGTTGGGAGGTGCGCCAAAGAAAGGTGGCTGGTGTAGAACGGAGCATCCGTCGTACGCGAATGTGTCGCGC
>BCLF01000349.1:0-15980 GCA_001602275.1 Zoysia japonica
CGTAGGGGCACCGGACGAAGCCAAAAGCTGGAGCCCCGCACCGGCACCAGCCGCGCGTGAGCCCTGGCTGACAGGCCGTGCCAGCGCCGCCGCTGCTCTATCTTTCCCCGATCGCGGAAGCCTCACCATCGCCGCCGCTGCGCGAGTGGGAGGAGCGAGAGAAAACGAGTAATGGGGCTAGGGTTCGCGCGGGGTCAGTGCACGCTGAATTTTTTTCGGGTCGTGTAGCCACGACGGCCAACGGCCGGCGCGCTCAGCGCGCTTTCCCAGCCCGAGCCCAGTTTTTGGGCCCAGGGTCCAGGCGGGAGAGGCGGCGGCTGGTAGTGGGCTGAAAGGCCACTAGGCCGGCTTCGGTTGGCTACGGCCCACCAGGAACAGTGACAATTTTGTCCTACAAGGAATTTTTAAATGGGCCGAATTATGATGGGCTTTTGGGCCAAAATTATGTCCGAATTTTGTGAATTTTAGGGGAATTTGGAATAATTTTAGGAATTTATTTTGGGCTCCAAAATTTGAATAAATTTTAGACATATTTTGGCTAGAATTATGAAATTTTTAGGAAGGTCAAATTTTGGGTAGAATTTTAATAATCCCCCCCATTAAGGATAAATTAAAAGGAAATTTGATGGAATTGGACCAAAATTTAGAAATAATATACATTAAATTCAAATTTGGTCAAACTTTGATCAAATTTAGAGGATTTTATCCCCTTCTCAAATACTAGTATTGGAATATTAGTGGAATTTTGGTCTTATGGAATATTTCCCCTAATAAATCACTTAAATATTTTCCCCCTTATGAATATTTAAGTGATTTCATCCTTATAATTAGAATGTGGGAATTTTTCTAAGGATACCTTTTAATTAAGGAAATTAATGATTTTGTGGGTATTAAAGCATTTATGTTATGTTATTATTTTAAATATTTACTTAAAAATGCTTTATTATTATTATGTTTCCGCTGCAATATTATTATTCTTACCCAAAAACTAAGTGTGGTATATATTCATCATTCTAGCCAAAGCTGATTGATAAATATATTACTGCAACTATTTTATTATCTCTGTTCAATTTCTGGCCAAAGCTGATTTTGTACTTGGATGATAAAATAAGTTTTATGCACAAAAACTAAGTGTGGCTTGTATTTATTATTCTGGCCAAAGCTGATAAATAAATACTTGTTCACAACCATTTTATTGTTTCTAATCCAATTCTGGGCCAAAGCTGATTTAGATTTTGAATTAATAAAATAAGTATTGATTATGATGATGTTAAAATGTCTGATTTTCTTTATGTAGTATCTAATGCCTCTCAAATTAATGGGCTCATTAGTGGCCTCGAACGATTGAATGGAAGCAACTTTGTTTCCTGGAAGGAGAAATTGGATATTACTCTGGCTCTGCTGGATATTGACTACGCTCTCCATAATGATGCTTCTGAAGAACCCAATGAGGGTGATGAGAACTATGAAATTCTCAAGAAAAAATATTAAATGAAGAAGACTTTATGGGAGCAATCTAATATAAAGTGTCTCATGATCATTAAGAGCTCTATTACTAAAAGCATTAGAAGAGCTATCCCTGAGGCTTAAACTGCCAGAGAATATCTGGCAAGAGTTGAGCACCAATTCAAAGGCTCTTCTAAAGCTTATGCAACCTCTCTCATACAGAGGTTAATTGGGGAAAAGTATACTCTTAATGCAAATCTGAGAGAGCATATTATGAAGAAGTGCAACATGGCTGCCAAATTAAAGACAATGAAAATGGGCATTTTGTTATGGCATCACTTCCCAAAGAGTTTGATTCATTTGTGATCAACTATCTTAATATGAAAAAGAAGCGGAGAATTGATGAGTTGATAGCAAGGTGTGTGCAAGTAGAGGAAAAGCTTAGGGCTGCGGGAGTTGAGTACATTAATCAATTCAAGCATCCCAGAACAAGAAATATAACAAATTTATGGATGAGTATACTAAGCCTAAGCCTGTTCAATTCAAGCAGAAATGCCAGTCCTCTAAACAATCTAAGCAGCCAAAGCCCAAAAAGGATCCAAATGAGGAAAGCAAAGGTCGAATTGCATGTCATCATTGTGGAAAGTCGGGGCATATTCAAAAGAATTGTGTTGCTTTCATGAGATGGCTCAACAGGAAAGGCACTGATGTTGTTGCTTTTGTTGATGAATCCTTGCATGTTGATGATGCCACCTCTACATGGTGGATTGATTCTAGTGCAACAATTCATGTTGTGAATTCAATGCAGAGATTAAGTTTGAGGAGGACCCTAAAAAGAGGGAAAAGAAATATTAGAGTTGCAAATGGTGTGAAAAGTGATGCCGAAGCTATAGGAGACTTTGATCTCATACTCCACACCGGCTTCACTCTTAGACTATCTAATGTACTCTATGTCCCCTCTATGAGAAGAAGAAATTTAGTTTCTGTATCACGTCTTGATGACGATGGGTATCACTGTTGTTTTGGTAATGGTCGATGTATAATTATGTGTGATAATAAAGAAGTTGGTCTTGCTATGAAAAGAGAACAACTTTATCTCATTACTCTCAGTGATATCGTGAATAATGATGAATCCTCCTCAAATGCAAGCATCGGTACCAAACGAAAAAGAAATGATAATGAGAACTCCTCGAAATTATGGCACTGTTGTTTAAGCCATATTTTGAGGGGGAGAATTGAGCGTCTCATTAAGTCGGAAATCCTTCCTCCTTTGGATTTTTTTGATGCGGATGATCATTGTATTGATTGCATTAAAGGAAAATATCCAAAAAAGATAAAGAAAGGTGCAAACCGAAGCTCGGGAGTTTTAAAAATAATACACACGGATATTTGTGGTCCATTCAATATAAGATCCATTGATGGTTTTGATTCATTCATAACCATCACGGATGACTACTCCCACTATGGATACATCTATCCAATTAAAGAAAGATCCGAGGCATTGGATAAATTTAAAATCTTTAAAGCTGAAGTTGAATATCAGCATGATCTGAAGATAATGATTGTAAGATCTGACCGTGGTGGTGAATACTACGGAAGACACACTCCCTATGGACAAGTTTCGGGTCATTTTGCAAAATATTTGCAAAAGAATGGTATAGTAGCCTAGTACTCTGCACTGGATGAACCACAACAAAATAGAGTAGCTGAAAGGCGTAATCGCACACTTATGGATATGGTATGAAGTATGTTGAGTCACTCCACTCTTTCGATCAACTTATAGATGGAAGCTCTAAAAACAGCGGTACACATCCTAAATAGTGTTCCCTCTAAAGCAGTTCCAAACACTCTTATTGAGTTATGGTATAGAAGAAACCGACCCTAAATTATTTTCATGTATGGGGATGTCATGCTGAAGCAAGAGTTTTCAATCCAAATCTGGGAAAATTAGACCCCCAAGACTGTTAGTTGTTTCTTTATTGGTTATCCTGACAAGTCAAAGGCATATAAATTCTATTGTCCAAATCAATACACTAAGTTTATTGAAACAAGACACGCTGTGTTCTTGGAAAATGAGGCAATTAGAAGGAGCATGGCACCTAGGGAAATTGATTTACAGGAAAAGAGGCTTTGTGTCCCAATTCCTATAATTTTAGAACCAGTTTTCCCTGTGCATGCTGATGTTGTACCACCTGTAAATACAACATCTGCTGATATTCCTGAAACATCTAATGATACGGGTAATGAGGGAGATCAGCAGCCTCAAGAGATGATTAATGAACCTAGTGAAGAACCACTTAGAAGGTCACAATGTGTCAGGAGGTTTGCCATTTCTAGTAACTATGTCACTTATATGAGTGAAGATCTAAATGAAATGAAAGAGATGAATGAGGTGATACTAGATGACGATCCTTTATCATATAAAGATGCTATGAAGAGTGAACATTCATTTGAATGGCTTCAAACTATGAAAGATGAAATGGAGTCAATGAAAACTAATGATGTGTGGGACTTAGTAGAAATTCCTAAAGGAGCTAAAAAAGGTAGGCTGCAAATAGGTCTACAAAACCAAACGAGACTCCGAGGAAAATATCAAAAGGTTCAAAGCAAGACTCGTTGCTAAATGATTCACTCAAAGAGAAGGCATTGATTAAAATGAAACATTCCCGCCTGTCTATGAAGAAGTATACATGATTCAACCGAAAGGTTTTGTTGTGAAAGAAAAAGAATATTTGGGATGTCGACTTAAGAAATCCATTTATGGCTTGAAACAAGTGTCAAGGCAATGGTACCTCAAATTTGATCAAATTATAAAACAATTTGGTTTACAAGAGAATAGAGTGGACAATTGCATATATGCTAAGTTTAAAGGGAGCAAGTTTATATTCTTGATCCTTTATGTCGATGACATACTCCTAGCCAACGGTGATAAGAATTTGCTACTAGAAACAAAGAGTTTTCTCTTCTCCAAGTTTGATATGAAAGATCTCGATGAAGCAACTTATGTTTTGAGAATTGAGATTCACCGAGATAGATTCAAAGTTATATTGGGGTTATCTCAGAAAGCATATATTGAAAAGGTACTCAAGAAGTACAAAATGGAAAAGTGTTCAGCCTCACCTGCTCCTATTGTTAAGGGCGATAAATTTGGTACATTTCAATGTCCAAAGAATGCTTATGAATCTGCGCAGATGAAGTCAATTCTTTATGCTTTAGTTATTGGAAGTATTATGTTTGCACAAGTGTGCACTCGCCCTGATATGTCATCCGTCACCGGGATGCTTGGCAGATTTCAGTCTAATTCAAGATTGAATCACTGGAAAGCCTCTAAGAAAGCCTTGAGATATTTGCAAGGCACTAAAGACTACATGCTCACTTATAAGATATCTGAAAACTTTGAAGTGGTTGGTTATTCAGATACTGATCTTGCGGGATGTGTTGACAGTAAGAAAACCATGCTAGGTTATATCTTCACACTCGCTGGAGGAGCTATATCGTGAAAAACCTCCAAAGAAAGCGTCACTGCATCATCTACAATGCAGGCTGAATTTGTGGCACGCTATGAGGCAACGAGGCAGGCTGTATGGCTAAAGAATTTCATTCCGAGATTGCGAGTGGTTGATAGCATTTCTAAGCCACTCACAATATACTACGATAATCAACCCGCAGTACTCTATGCGAGTAACAACAAGTCAAGTAGTGCTGTCAAACACATTGACATCAAGTACCATGTTGTGAAAGATAGAATCCAGGATCAAACGATAAGACTTGAGAATATAAGTACAAAGAAGATGTTGACGGATTTGCTCACTAAAGGCTTACCACCCAGTGTGTTCAGAGAACATGTTACCGGTATGAGATTGGTCGAAAAGCCTTTGATCCTGGAATAAAGGGGTATATAAAGCACCCTCTCCCCATTATAAAAGAGTTCACTTTGAGATGAAATGAAAAATATGGTCAATTAGTTCTGTAGTAATTGACTGACTACTGTAATTTATTGATCTGGTGTACCATTTATCAAATAAGTGAATTCATATGTAATGACTAAAGTTTAATGAATAAAGTTTTAGAGCTCCTATGTTGAAGAAGCTCATTTGATATGAAGTGATATACTATAGTAACTGGGTTCTACGATATGCTGAATTCATTGTTGCAATTTTTTTATCTTGATATGTCATTTTTTAGAAAAATATGCTTATTAAGATTTAGCTGATGATCAAAGGGAAGAATATTAGGTGTGAATGTGATCATAACTAAACCTGGTTGCAAAACCGGTTCTAATGTGAATGGTGGGCTCCAACTATCTTAAGTAATTGAGCCACTATCTTTGACCATGAATTAAAAAAATTGATTGAAAGCTTAGAGAATGCACCAGGGTGTTACCCTCCAGTGCACGGTGGCTCTATATAAGCAGAAGAACTCACCCTAGATGTGTGATATAGAGAAGAACTCGCCACTCTGAGCTCTTGCCATAAGAACAGCCCAATCGATCAAGTCACCACAACACTGTGAAAACTTTTCACCATCAAACAGTAAGCAGAAACTCAACAGCAGCAAGATCAAGCAGAGATGGGATCTCAAGATCAAGGTATGATCTCTGATCCTAAATAGGTTAAGTTACTTAGGCAATTTGATCCAGAAGATCTATCACCGGCTCCTTCCGGTGCACGTCGAAGGTGAGCGTTGTCATCGCCGGTCTCTGGGAGCGCTCTCCTGTTCTGGCATGTGCTTTATTTGGCCGGTAATAAATAGCTGTGGAACCGCTCGTTTTGACTTGGAAAACTCCATACCTACGCATGCAGGCATGCTTTACAAGTTGCAAGCGCATCTCCAGGCAAGTATTTTGCTATTCTATTTTAGTCAATTCTGAAAGAGAATCTTCAGTTATGAGAGATTCCTTGCAATCCAATGGTTGCATCTATCATCAGTCATCACGTACCTGGGAGGCTGAGCCTCTTTGATTGTGCAAGAATACTTCGCTTTAGGTACAGGAATTAAAAAGGACTGAAAAGTTGAAAAGTCTTGAAATTGAGAAAGAGAGACTGAGATGTAGTGAGCATAGAAAATGTGTATTGGAAAACCAGAATAACAAGTAATGTGAGATTTTCATTTAAAATTCTTGCTTTGAAACCTAAAAGAAGATCATATACTCACTCTCTCCTGAATAACCATGATAACAAAGATATACTGGCTTCAGTAAGAAAGCAGTTTTTTATTAAAAAATAAATAGACAGCATGTAGAAACATATAAATACTATGATTTTAGAATGAGAAGAGCGAGGCAGAGATGGATTAAGGGGAACATTTCTGAGATAGAATCGAAATTCGAAGATGACGAAAAAAGGGAGGAAATACTCATGAGCCTCATTCATCGGATTCTTATGGGTGAGCCTCGAGATGAACCATGTTCGAGTGCATTTGTTTTACTAGACAGATCAGATCTTTAGAGTACCTGAAGTCAACTAATCTTCATCCCCAACAAAAGAAAATATGGTCAATAACACAAGGGCAGTTTTGAATATTGTACATGCAGAGGGGAAAAAAAGCATTAGGGTCCAAAGATACATCGTCCACCTTTTGCACGTGGGACAAATCCAGCGAATGAATCGCCGGGTCACATTTTATGAGTAGTACTTGGAGCCGTTGACGGAGATCAGATCAATTAATCATTCTGCCATACTTGTAAAACTCTATTCCACGCAATTTTTCATTGTAATTTTTGACGCTAAATTTAGAATGAATTGCTATTATATCCTTTATGGTTCATTTTCAGTTCCCAAATCAGTTGGTGCCCAACGTGAACATTGAAAAATGTTTGAAAGGAAACCTTTAGCACACGTTACTGAAAGTAAAATGGAGAAACATGATAGTTATTTCAGTACGTAACAAAAAAGATTAATCCTAAAAAACTGATTCTCATGAAGACACAGTGCAAAAAGTTCCCCACGTTTGCCTTCTCTGCCATAATGTGATCATGGCCATCTTTCCCTTTATATTTGTGGCATATATACTGCTTTCCCACTTTTAAACTATGTATATATTTTATAATTTGTGTTTAGCAGCTACGCACGAGAAATTCACCTAGTTTGTTATGTGAGAGATATTACAATACATAGAGTTAACCACAACCATCCATTAATGTAATCTAATAGTTAAAAATAGAGAGATATCTAGTTAAAGGTACTAAAATGATGGGTTTGGTATCAAAATGATGGGCTCAGTACCAACACTGGTGGGCCTGATGCCAATTTTTTAAAATCAATGGCTAAAATTAATTAACGAGAGAGAGGTATCTCAAGTACCTTCTAAGCACCGTAACAAAATCTCTTGTTATGTTTGTACTTCTAAGGCAGATGACTTATTGACTTGACCGGATTGTGCCGAGCGCGTATCACCAAAATGTGCACATATACTGCTCAATAGACTTGCTGCTACATAAGTGTACTCATCTTCAAAGTCGCAATCATGGGCGGAGGTGCCATGATGCCCGGGTATTCACATGAATATCGAGCTCATGGTGAAAAACTTTGAGTATATAGATGCATCCTTATGTACTTCAATAAACAGTCCATTCAATATACTATAGATTGTAAAAATATTAAGATCCAATCAAATTTGTCAATGTTTTTACATATTTTGTACTTTAAATTATCATGTCAAAAATTAGTACTCTAAATTCAAGCTATGATGATCATCCATGCATTTTTGATGCAGCAATTTTTTATCTTGAGAATACCCAATCATCAAATCCTGGCTCTGTTAATGGTCAGCAATTAAAAATTTTACTTATCTTCATGAATCATTTGCTAAAGATCCTCTAGTGTCTTCCCTTTTATTTCCCAAAAGATTGCTGAGCAGTGGTGACCATGGACCTTCAACAGTATTAACAGTGCTTCACCTGCCATTTCTTGTGGTAATAACGAGAGGTCAAGACATATCTTCGATGATTTTTTTTTCTCGACCGAGAAACAGAATGGAGGTGGATAATCACTGTTTGCAATTTTGTTAAGCCCGGTTTGGAATGGAAAATTTTCTCTTTTTATTCTATTTTTTTCTGTGAAATTGAATTGATTTCTGTGAAATTTTTGTAAAATTTCTGCGTTCCAAAGATGCCTCAAAATTTGTGCGCAGGAAGCCACTTGCCCACCACCGACCGGCCCAGATTTGCGACATGGGCCGTTCTTGGCCACATCAGGCCCAAGTGGCTTGGAATCTAATGAAAGACCATCGTCTGGCTCTCGTCTCGTCGTCTGTCGGCAACAGAATCCAAAGCACACTTTGCTGCTGCACTGCAATCGCGAGCGAGGAGACGGCGAGGCGATGGCGGAGTCGCCGCTGGTTCCCCGCGTCAAGCTCGGCACCCAGGGACTGGAGGTGAGGCTCACTCCCCCCCCCCCCCCCCCCCCCCCCC
The DNA here is from genome assembly GCA_001602275.1 of Zoysia japonica. NCBI lineage: Eukaryota > Viridiplantae > Streptophyta > Magnoliopsida > Poales > Poaceae > Zoysia > Zoysia japonica. The sequence goes on from BCLF01000349.1 coordinate 8,858, forward strand.
CCCCCCCCCCCCCCCCCCCCCACCCCACGTTTGCCCGTCGCTCACGATCGAAATCGACTGGGTTGGTTGGACGGCTCCACTGACTGATTCTCGAGGAACCAGGTGTCGAAGCTGGGGTTCGGGTGCATGGGTCTAACTGGCTCGTACAACTCGCCGGTCGACGACGAGGCCGGCGTCGCCGTCATCGCGCACGCCTTCCGCCGCGGGGTCACCTTCTTCGACACCTCGGACGTGTACGGCCCCCTCACCAACGAGGTCCTCCTCGGCAAGGCGCTCAACGAGCTGCCGCGGGAGCAGGTGCAGGTGGCCACCAAGTTCGGGATCCGGCGGGACGAGAGCGGGGCGCGGACCGTGTGCGGCCGGCCGGAGTACGTGCGGGCCTGCTGCGAGGCCAGCCTGCGCCGCCTCGGCGTCGACTACATCGACCTCTACTACCAGCACCGCGTCGACACCACCATCCCCATCGAGGACACGGTCTCTGCTGCGGATTTACCATCTGTTTGCCGCTCACTATCGCTCCGTGGCCAGTTGGTGTTGTGTTTTTGTGGTTGCTTATGTAAATCATTGTGCTGGAACTGATGCAGATTGGCGAGCTCAAGAAACTGGTGGAGGAGGGGAAGGTCAAGTACATTGGATTGTCAGAGGCGAGCCCTGACACGATTAGGCGTGCGCATGCGGTGCATCCGATCACTGCAGTGCAGATGGAGTGGTCTCTCTGGTCTCGTGACATTGAACCTGAGATTGTGCCACTCTGCAGGTGAGTCCTTATCTGCATCAGAAAATTATAATTTTATTAGCCTGATTGATAATGATTATGTAATGACATTTGTTGTACACTGGTGGAGAACAGAGAACTGGGAATTGGAATTGTCCCGTACAGTCCAATTGGCCGTGGGTTTTTTGGAGGAAGGGGAGTGACAGAGCAAGTGTCTGCTGAATCCAATCTGGTACTGATAAAACTTGCTGTTAGGTGTCATGTGTTTGTCAGAACCAGTCTACATAGCCAAAAGTTTGCTTACATATTTAGCTTTGGCTTTGTCAGAATGAGCATCCAAGATTTACGGCAGAAAATTTGGAGAAGAACAAACAAATTTATCTGAAAATAGAAGATCTGGCCAAGAAGCACCAGTGCAGCCCTTCTCAACTGGCTTTAGCCTGGGTGCTGCATCAAGGGGATGATGTGGTTCCTATACCAGGTGAGACTATATGAACCATCCCATTATCATTGATGGTACATAGATGTGTTAACAGGAATGAAACTGTCATGGTGTTCATGATACAAATAACAAATTGATGTTTAAATACTTTTCCTGCATATACTTTTGGAGGAAATTATAAGCAAAAAAGGGATAGAATTCCTTGTTTGCCTCCCTTAAAACTAAGGGCCCCCTTTGACAGGGCTCCATGGAGATGATTGTCACTTAGAATCAGGTGTACCAAATACTGTTTTTAGGAGAAGTGAGGGCTCCTTTGGCAGAGCTCCCAGCTCTTAATTCTCGAGCAGAATCAGGGGAGCTCTGTCAAATGCTGTTTTCAGGAGAAGTGGTTCTTGTCTGATTCTATGAAGTAATTCTCTGAAATGAACTAAGGAGCTGGGAGCTGAAAAAGTAGCTTCTCGTGATTCTGTGAAGTGATTCTTTGTTCTGATTTTAAGAGTTTATCCTAAAGAATCAAAGAGAATCACTTTCAGCCACAGAATCATTTCACAAGAGAATTAGAAGTGAATTCAAAGATCAAGAATTAGGAGCTTTGCCAAAAGGGTCTTGATTCTTAGCTGATTCTGTGGAGTGATTCTTTAAAATGGATTAAGGGGATGGCAGCTGAAAAAAGTGAATTCTTTTGATTCTGTGAATTAATGCTCTATCTTGATTCTAAAAGTTTATCCTAAAGAATCAAACCATAAAATCACTTCTCGTCAGAGAATCACTTCTGGAGAAGGTCTAAGCCCACCTGATTCTTATATATTTCAGAGGAAGCTGAAATGCGTAGCATTCACGAGACATGGATTATTAGGAAAAGTTCCCTTTACAAATTGTGGTCTAGTGAGTAGGTGAGAAAGAGTCGTTGTTGCAATTGCTAAAGGATGTTTTGTACAATTTCTCAGGTACAACCAAAATCAAGAATCTAGATGCCAATATTGACTCCTTGAAGGTGAAGCTGACAGATGACGATCAGAAAGAAATTGCCAACCAGATACGTGCAGAAGATGTGGCTGGTGGAAGACAGTACACTTCCTTCGCACATACCATCTGGAATTACGCAAATACTCCAAGGAAGCAGAGCTAAAAATATCTTATGGGCAGTGTTTGTGTCATGCCATTTTCCTTGTACGTTCGGATGCGGCAGATGAACACTCTGCGCTAAATAATGTAGAGTGCGACCGATAATAATGTTGCCTCAGGGTGAACGAAGAATTCAATTAGCTGAACCCATCGAAACAGCGGTAGAAATGTGTAAGCTAAAATGCGTAGGCGCTGTATACTCTCTTCAGTTTTAAATTATTGAACACAATTGACTTTTAACATTAACTTTGATTATTTGTTTTATTTAAAAAAATTGTTTCAATGTGTAAAATTATTCATCGTGATTTAAATTTTATTGATGATAAATCAAATACTAATAAAATTTTACACAGAATAAATTTTTTAAATAACACAAATGGTTAAAGTTGAAGTTAAAATTTAATGGTGTCAATATTTTAAAATTTAATGATGTCGATATTTTAAAATCAGAGAGAGTATATTACTGAGTAGCAAATCTGACAGGCAGTTCACACGGCACACCGCAGAAGAACAGAGATGCCCCGGATGTAGCTCAAAACAAGCTGCTGCCGATTACAGTCTCCAACCTGATGGCGCAACGTATGTGCTATCTGCCCCTACGCTGCCTTGCAACTCCAAAACTGTCGCCGAGCCGATGCATTTTTCAGTCCACGAAATCAGGCATGCCACTCTATATGGGGCCACCACGGTACATATCAGCATGCCACATCACAGCCTGCATGAATCATGCAAGGTAGCCTGGTTGGTGGAGCACTGTACTTTGTAATCGAGCACTCGCGCCGAGGCCTGAGGACAGCCGAAAGCATTCGTTTCGGTGGATTGCAACTGGGCGCCCATGGAGCTGGCAGCCATCATGTCCTGTACTCGTGAATTGATTTGCTAATGCTTTCTTAGTTGTACTGTACTAATTGGGATTGTTTGCTAGAGAATAAGATTATTCAAAAAATAGTTTATACATGGGATTATTTATGATAATAGCTTATCTGTATAATCTATTATCTTTTGTTAAAACTGTTTGGCAAAACAGCTTATTCATTATGAATTATATGTGGTGGGAAGGAAGCAAAAGTAAAATGTTATTATTTGCAGCTTATAGGTGCTAGTACAAAATACAAAACTGATTATAGATGATTATAAAAATAATCACTTATAGGATTTTAGTACTCCTCTGGTTTTAAAACATGACACAGTGACTTCTAATATCAACTTTTCTATTCATCTTATGTCTAATGAGAATTCACTATGTCATGGAAATAGTAACATTTATACGTAAGATTCTTGTATAGATCTTACACTTGCATCCTCCCATATGTCTAATGAGAATTCACTACGTCATGGAGTATGCATGGGTGTAGGACACGAGGAGAAAAGTGGTGTCCTTCTAGAACCTCCGTTGTAATCGTAACATTCATTCCTTCCTTCAAGACAGAGGATCAAGGAAAATGATGTGGCTGATGAATGTCTACATTTTTTTTGCACATATTAATTGACCTATACGCAAATATGCCAAGGAAATAGAGCTGGGGAAAGGCTATGGCAAGTAGCAAGTGTGACAGTGTAATGCTGTTCGCTACGACGCTATCTTCTACTTCCTCGTCCCACATAATTAAGGATAGTGGCGTTTCAAATTTTCTTTCTTTCAGGGGAAGGAACAAAATGCGGATGCGAGAGAAAAATTGGGGGCCTGACACAGCGACATTTTTCCCAGGTTTAGGTTTAGGCCATCTCTTTGCAAAGTGTAGAATCCTACGCTCTGCTTTCAGTGTACTGCTCTTTTCATATCAGGTGTGTGTATGCATGTGAGCCTGAACTTGTCCTAGCCTCGAGAGTACTTCCTAGGTACGGTTAATATCTGTCCACCGCCCTTTGATTCGGTGGATTAATAAAATAAATTCAGCTTCAAGATTGTCCATTAAAGTGGGATTCTTTCATGTTTTCTATGTTTTTTTTACGTGAAATTGAACTTATTATTATGAAATTCATGTGAAAATGATCTTTAAGTACTCGTACGCGCAGTAGTAATTCGTTACTTATCTGTAATGATGATCACCTTAGTAATGGTCTGAAAGGGGGCAAACAACTTGCAGAACTAATATCTGATTGTGTAGCGACGAAACAATGAGAGTGAGTTCACTATTCGTAACCTTGGTTATGGCTTTCATCATTCCTTTGAAGATGATTGTGTAGTGACGGCACAAGTCCATGACAGATATTACAATGTGCAAATTCAATAATTTGTCCTCGGCAATCTATACATTTTCCATCACCCGCATGATGTTATCAAAATGTCAGGCAGTTGAGCTTGATTATATTCTTCAGTAGCAAGGAACTAAATATTATAAATATGTTCAGTATTGATGAGGATAGACAAAACACTTCTCCAATTATTATTGATGGTCCAATCACATGAGCTCGTGCACACTAATTAAACTTAAAGTTGAGCTCGATCATAAATGCATGTTTACCCTCCTGTGAGAATAGACTGCTACCTAATTAGGTCGCTCACTTGCATAGGTTACTTTTCTCACTAGATATAAAAGTTCCATTTCCTTGGTGTATTTGCATAGTTCCAATTAATATATGCAAAAAATATATGATAAATCACAATTTACTCCCCCTCAAGTGTAGCCAAAATTCAAATAACCTCTTAAACTATATTATGGTTTAGTTTATCCCCATAAAATGTAATTTTGGTTCAATTTACCCTCTATATAATTTGTCTTTTTTAATTCTCTGTACACAAGTGTAACCTTAATATGAAGCTTTATAAGATGATAAAGCACATCATATCAAATAGTAGAAAATAAGTTTTAAATTTTTTATTATTATTTTGCATATAGTTTTGTATCTCAAAGACTAATTTACTATTAAATGTCTTTCATTATATGATAAAAAAATTATAGCATATTTTTTAACATGTGTTATGTTATGCTTTATTATCTTGTAAAGTTTGATTTTAAAATTACGCTTGTGTATTGAGATATAAAAAAACAAATTGCATCAGGAAGTAAATTGACTTAAAATTATGTTTTGATGAGTAAGCTGAAGTAAAAAATAGTTTAGGTTGTCATCTGAACTTACCCTATACTTGAGGAAAGTAAGTTGGATTTTACCAAAAATATGTGTAGTCGTTCACCAGCCACATCATCTTAATTTACTTCAGGTGATTTCTTCCAGGTCCTTTTATCTTTAAGGAAGGAATGAATGTTACGATTGACATGGAGGTTCTAGAGCGGAGCACCCTCCGATTAGCAGCAAGAATAAGATTTTAGGATTTTCATGGAGTGCACGAAATGATCACATAAATGTATTTACACAATTGATTGACCGGCGATATGTTCTCGATTTTGATGCGTACAGCAGCTTATTTATGATATTTCAGAGTAAGCAAAACATTGCAAATAGGAAAGCACTAGCAAATGATGAACAATAACGATGATAAGTTATGCATGCTGGGCTGGTTCCGCGCCAGGAGTTGGAGTTGCATAACCAATTAGCCCGTTTTGACGTGTCCACAAGGTCGCGCAGAGGTTTGCCGGTATCCACAACTACTCCCTCGTCGCCACAGAAGACCCTGTACCTCTCCACCTTGGATGGCGTCCTTGCTGCCTTGGACAGCGCTTCCATCATCCCCTCGTCTCTGAGCATGGTTCGGTAGCCAGGATACGATGTCACAAAGGATATTACCATCTCAACGATGACCCTTCTCATCCTTGGGTATTCGGGACTTGGTTTCCCGTTGGAGTTGAGTGTAGATACCAGCTTTTTTTTTCAACACCGCGTATAGCGTGTTTCGCATTAAAATAGAAGAGAAGCAACCAAAATAGTACAGAGTATTACAAACCCACAAGGAGCGACCAACCTAACAAACCAGCTAGATCACACAACCTCGCAAGATCCAAGACCTTGTTAGCCACTGTAAAAGCGAGAGAGAAAAGATTAAAAAACACACGATCATTCCGTTCGAGCCACAAAATCCAAACAACTAACACAAGTCCTGCTCCATTTATCTGTGACTAGTCAGACGACAAAGCATTCAGGGATGCTACAGATTTGTGATGCGAGTCCGATTAAGGTCTCCAGTTCTTTGCCCTCCGCGGAAACTATATTTTGCATCACCTGTATGATTAATGTAATAATAATGTCAATTAGGCAGTTCATCAAGAGCTTGTCTATACTGTAAACCGTTCAGACAGATTGAGCAGAATCTAACTGTAAATTAATTAAAATGTTTTACTTAGAAGTACAGTTGAGAAACGGACCGCTGGCAAAGCAGAACTCAGGTGGTCCGTAGCACCTGGATGGCTCATCAGCTTGTCCCTGGAGTGGGCGCAAAGGCTCTGCAGTATACCTGCGGCCAAACATATGTAGCTTTTGCACTCAGCTTCACAAAGCGTGGCTTTGAGATCCTTGACAAGCTCGTGCCTCGGCGTTTCCAGGATAGCCGAACAATAAGCAGTGCTCTCCATCGTAAGGTTTACAAGTGCTTCACCCGCGGCCATTCGGAGTGATTACTCGTCTGGTTCATCTCCTCCGAGAAATGCATGGACGAGTTTTCCAATAATCATTTGCTTGCTCCCGATCTCTTGCCTTGCATCCTCATCCAAGCCAGCTTGGCTATGATATCCATCGCCGGCGTCCAAACTTCAGGGCCGCTGCGGCTATCCTCGAAGATACTTGCGAGGTTGTCAAGCAAGAAGAGGCTCTCCCACAGCTCTTGCCGAACCATTGGTCCAATTTTCCCGCAAGTGCTTGCAAGCGTCCTCATCAAATGCAGCGACGAACATATGATTGTATTGTCGTTGTCAATAGTGTATCTTATGAGCCCTATGATCTTGGAA
>BCLF01000350.1:0-15887 GCA_001602275.1 Zoysia japonica
GGGGGGGGGTTAGTAATGCATATGGGAATCTATGAATCATAGTCTTTGAGCTGCGTAAGTAGATTTATCCTTAGAGCTCGAAAGATTGTGATTCAATGGCACGAAGCACATAATTACTATGAAGGAATCTAGAAGCAATCAACTTATATTGTTTATAAGTAACTCCCCCTAGACTTGTGCTTGACGTCAAGACACTTGATGCAATGCATGAGATGCACATGGATGCAAAACAAGAGTAAAAGATGCATGCAAATGATGGAGAAGGACTAGAAAAAATACTCTCATCATATTTGAATCCCCTCGCAAGCTAACTCACAATGACCCTCATCTCCTAGCCTTGGGCACCCCGTGAACAATCTTTCCAAGCTCTTCATGATCATTGCTATCTTGAAAGGGTTAGATGAGGGACCTACAAAACAAGAAGAACAACAAAAACAAAGCAAACACAAGCAAACAAGTATATGCAAAGGAAATTCTAAGCTTTGAAGATTACTCAAGTGAAGTCCGAAAGATCAAGAATGTTATCAAGGGGCTTCCTGAATATGTCGGCCAATTAATTATTTGTCCTCACACTTATAAGCTCGATATCTTTTTTGGCAACATGATCCCTTATGAAGTGATGCTTGACCTCAATGTGTTTAGCATGCCCATGATCACCCTTATGAAGTGCCATATTGATTGCACTTTCACTATCACAATAAAAGGAATTTGATTGTACACCAATCCATAGTCCATGAAAGTTTGCTTGATTTAGAGAAGTTGAGCACAACAAGCACCATCTACCATATATTCCGCTTCGGCCATTGAGAGAGCCACGGCATTTTGCTTCTTAGAGCTCCAAGCAACCAATGATCTCCAAAGAAATTGACATCCACCGGAGGTGCTATTTCTACTCACTTTGCAACCGACGAAGTCTGAATCGGAGTAGCCAACAAGATCAAAGCCTCCATCTTTTGGATACCAAAGACCAATAGTTGGTGTATACTTGAGATACCTAAGAATCCTTTTGACAGCCATGAGATGAGATTCTTTAGGGTTAGCTTGATAACGAGCACAAAAGCATACACTAAACATAATATCCGAGCGAGAAGTGGTAAGATATAATAGAGAACCAATCATGGACTGATAAAGCTTTTTATCAACTAATTTACCACTCTCATCTGGATCAAGAATACAATTTGTGGCCATTGGAGTCTTGATTGGCTTTGAATCCTCCATTCCAAAGCGCTTGATGAGATCTCTTGTGTACTTCTCTTGATAGATGAATGTTCCATTTTTTATTTGCTTGATTTGAAATCCAAGGAACAAATGAAGTTCACCTATCATGGACATCTCAAATTCTTTGGCCATTAGATCACAAAATTCAGCATTATAAGCTTCATTAGTAGAACCAAAGATAATATCATCCACATATATTTAGCAAATAAAAAGATCATCATCAACATGTTTAGTAAAGAGTGTTATTAATACTCCCTATCTAAGCCCTTGTCGGTGAGAAAATCTCTTAGCCGCTCATACCATGCCCTTGGTGCTTGTTTGAGTCCATACAACGCCTTCTTCCATTTGAAGATGTGATCGGGATGCTTGGGATCCACGAAGCCGAGTGGTTGCTCAACATAAACCTGCTCATTAATATACCCGTTAAGGAAAGCACTTTTTACATCTATTTGATATAATTTGAAGTTAAAATGTGAAGCATAAGCGAGCAAGGTTCGAATTGACTCAAGTCGAGCCACGGGGGCAAATGTCTCGCCGAAGTCCACCCCCTCAACTTGAGAATAACCCTTGGCAACGAGTCTTGCTTTGTTTCTCACGACATTCCTGTTCTCATTTTGTTTGTTCTTGAAGACCCATTTGGCACCAATGATGTTCTTGCCCTTTGGCATCTTTACCAATTTCCACACTTGATTACGCTCGAAGTTGTTGAGCTCCTCTTGCATAGCTAACATCCATTTGTGATCTTCCATCGCCTCATCGATGTTTTTGGGCTCTATCAAAGACACAAAAGAGAAATTATCACAAGCAATGTTAGCCGCATCATCATCATTAGTATCATTAGTATAATTCAGCTTACATTGATTTCTCCTAGTCTTTAACCTTTGAGAGGGACTCCCAATAATGAAGTCACTTCCGTGAGCTCGAAGAATGGGTTTGTGCCTCTTTGGAGCCTCTTGATGTGGTGCTTGCGGTGAATAGACATCTTTTGCATCTTGTGTGGCTTGCTCCTTGGATATGACGATGTCTTATAGTCAGAGCGGAGAGTTGCAATCTTCTTCAATTTTTGATGTCATCATTGGACATGGTGGTGTACCACTTGATGTAGGCGATCCTTGATATCTTGGGGTAGAAGGCATTTGTGGTGGCTCTCTTAGTGCTCGAACACTTGATGATTCTCCCACTTGAGTTGTTGATATAGTGTTCTCATGTAGAGTCGTGGAGGAGTCTTCCGGTGGCAGAGTAGAGGAGTTATCATCTCTTGGTAGAACTTTTTCTATGGGCATCTTCCGCATTGCCTCCTCCAAGGGTTCATCATCATCTATATCACAACTATAAGATTCTTTATTCTCTTGAGAACCATTAGTTTCATCAAATTGCACATCACACGATTCCTCAACAAAGCTGGTAGTTGCATTAAAGATACGATAAGATTTAGAGTTACCGGAATACCCGACGAGAAATCCAATTTTGATACTATTCTCAAACTTACCAAGCCTCTTCCTCTTCTTGAAGATATAGCATTTACATTCAAAGAACCGAAAATAGCCCACATTTGGCTTCCTTCCTACCAATAGCTCATAAGGGGTCTTCTTCAAGAGGCGATGTAGATAAAAATGGTTCGAAGTACAGCATGCCATGTTGATGGCTTCAGCACAAAAACTCTCCGGAGTCCCATATTTATCCAACATAGCCCTAGCAAGCGTGATAAGAGTCCGATTCTTCCTCTCTACTGCATCATTTTGCTCTGGGGTGTAGGTAGCCGAGAACTCATGCTTGATGCCAAGATCATCACAATATTTCTCAATGATAGAGTTCCTGAATTTCATCCCATTATCACTTCTAACCTTCTTGATCTTAGCTTTAAATTCATTTTGAGCTCTCTTGGCAAACTTCTTGAAATTTGTGATGGCTTGAGCTTTGTCTTCTAGAAAGATAGTTCATGTATACCGAGAGAAGTCATCAACAATCATCATACAATAGAGATTACTACCAAGACTCTTGTAAGTTGTCGGTCCAAAAAGATCAATGTGGAGTAGCTCTAGAAGTTTTGTAGTAGACATTATGGTCTTACAAGGATGAAGAGTTGCAACTTGTTTTCCCGCTTGACATGCACTACACAACTTGTCCTTCTCAAAAGTGACATCTTGAATTCTAAGAATTAAGCCTTTCTTGGTGACCTTCTTCAATTGACCCATTCTAATATGAGCAAGCCTCCTATACCACAACTATCCTTTGGAGGACTTAGCAAAGAGACAAGTTTGAGGCGTAACTTCACTTGAAGAGAAATTCACAATATAGAGATTGTTGTGCCGAAAACCATTAAATGTGAGGCCCAAAGATTTGTTGATTAATTCAGCACCTTTATCATTGAAGAAACATGTGAAACCAAGATCACACAATTGAGTAACCGAGGGAAGGTTGAAGCTCAATGATTTCAATAACATTACATTGGAGATTGTCAAGTCATTAGATATTAGATATAGCAACTTTCCCCAAGCTCTTGATTCTTCCCTTGGAATAGTCTCCAAAGGTCACTTTATCATTATTCTCATCTTCCTTGATAGTGGTGAACATCTTGTGATTGCTGGTCATGTGTTGAGTACAACCGCTATCAAGAACCCAATGTTTGCCACCATTCTTGTAATTTACCTTGCTAGAGGCCATGAGACATAAGGTGTTAGTTTCCAAAATATTGCTAAATTCACTTGTACTAACCTCAACAATGAGAGCAATTTCTTGAGGTGAATTTTGTTCCTCGGAGTACTTGAGATGATCCTTCCATGTGTCAATTTTCTTCTTGCTTGCTTCATCCATAGTGATACGACGCTTTTTATAAGAATTGATCCAACCTACAAGCTTATCAATGCGAATGCACAAACCTTTTGAAGTTTCATTAGGTAAGATATTAATATCATCATACTCATCACATAGAACTACATAGGAGTCCTCTAGCAAACTACTAGCAATAGCATTATCATTAAGAAGTAAATGAGAGCTAGTAGAAGTAGAGTCTATGCAAACCGTGGGCTCAAAAGTGTGATGAGCATGTACTACAATGATCTTGCTTGAGGTGTAAGAACTTAGATTCTCCTTCTTAGATGAAGCTTCATGAGAGACACAAGAGCTAGAAATCTTATATGAGAGGAACTTCTTGATAGATTCATCATTAGAGATCTTAAGTGCTCCTTCGAAGAAGTTGATCTTTTCAACAAGATCACGCAATCTTAGCATGGTAGCACCTATAGATTCACCATCAAGAGTTCTAAAGTGAGTTTAGGCATCTACGAGCTCAAGATAAGTAAGATTATCAAACTTTATAATAGCACTTAAAGAGTTGCTAGATGAAGAGTTTGAAGAGTTGTTCATGTTAGCACCCGAATTCTTCGGTTTTGTGGCATATAGGTAGCTTAGCAAGCGATTCTTCCATGAGCCACTACTGGACCTGACGATGAAAAACTTATCTCCATCACTCTCGATCACTTCTCAAAGGCGGTTAAGCCCTAATTTGAGTACTTGGCTCTGATACCACTTGAAAGGATCAAGTGACCGAAAAGGGGGAGTTGAATCGGGCACTTACACTACTAGACCAAATTATTTCTCTTACTAGTTTCTAGCAAACTAGCAAACAACTCCTAGCAAGTAAGGTCTAGTGGATAGTAAAACAAGCTAGAAGACAACCTATCAATCTAGTAAACAATCCGGCATGAGAACCACTAAGAGAAGCAACTAAACCACCTATCACACTACTCAGAAGAAAGTACATGCGGTAAGTAAAGAGAAGGGTGATAGAGATGCTCAGCGATTTTTCCTGAGCTCTCAGAAGGATGGCGCCTTCCCCTAATCCTCGTTGAACCACTCCCGTCAGAGTCTTGGTTCCTCCCGTCGTTCCCGGAACAATGCTCATAAGGACACGCTTCACTCCGAGAGTGAAGACACCGACGCTCCGGCTGTAGCAAGCAATACCCAATCACTAGAGCAGGCCTCCAAGGCTCGGGTGCTCACTTTTGGTGTCCCTTTTGAGTGGAGGACATGGAACAGCATACAAACTTGATGTCCACTTCCACAATCTCCTCGGAAGCTCGAACAACGACGCCTAACCAGTCTCGACTGCCATAGACCAAAAGTAACAAGCCGAAGATACTCCTCTCACCCTCACAAGCTTTAGAAATGCGTGGATGCTCTTTGCTACTCTTCACAAGCAATCAAGATCTCACTAGATGCTCTTTTGTGCTCCCTTGATGAAGTTTGGCTCACAACAAATGATCTCATCTGTTTTGATCGCGAGCAAGCTCCACAACAGCTCCCCCAACGGTTTAAATAGGCACCAAGCCTTGAAACAACTGTTAAGAGCCGTTGCCAAAAAGATGTCTGCTTTTTGCAGTCATCGGACAGTCCGGTGACTCCTGGTCTCCAACTGGCAGAAAATATCCTCTCTGGAATCTATTCCATGTGGCACCGGACTGTCCGGTTCATACCATCACTGGACTGTCCGATGACCTTCTCTTTTGGACTTCCAGAGACACCTCTTCTGGATATCTCCTCCGGGGCTCACCGGACTGTCCGGTGACACCCGTTGGACTGTCCGGTGACTCCAGCTTCACTGCCTCTAGAAAACATCTTCTCTGGACTCCTGGCTGCGACCCTCACCGAACTGTCTGTTGACCTCTTCGACTGTTGGACCTTGACTTTCTCAAGATCTTCAAGCTTCCAGTTGCAACTCTTGACATCTTCAAGCTTCCACTGATCACTCAAGTGTCTCAGAGAATCTAAAGCATCCACACACCCTAATTCCTGTAAAACTGAGACGAGTAACTCGACCCCTCTTAATAGTATCGGTGTTTTCTAGAGACATAAGGCTTAAAAGCTAAGCCACACATGGCTCTTACTTGAACCAGCAAACTCCTTGGAAACACTCTGGAAACACAAATATCCTTGCAGCAACCAACTCGTAAAAGTGTAGAATAGTCATGAGATTCCCTTAGGTGTACTGTGGTTGAGTTCATAATCAAGATAGTCTTGTTGACGACTTCGTTAACTTGAACCTTCATGTAGTATGTCGGGATGGGACTACAGTGGAAGGTATGCCCTGGAATTGCAAGACCAATGGCAACCTCAATTGTCTTATTTCCCGCCCTTTCAATAGGGACATGAAGGCGACATGGCGTCCTGTCCACAATATCATCTACAGGATATCTCTGTCCTAGTGTAGAGGCTACACTACTTAGGTTACAACCCGGTGTGAGCCTAATAGTCGGGTTCTCAGTTGGCACAATCTCGAGTAATCTCGTAACTTGTTGTTCTACTAAATACTTTTGATGTTTTTCAAATTACTCTAAGAAATTTTTTTAAGGAGGCCTTGACCTCCGCCTTAATTGTCTCTTCAAGGCTCTTCTTATACCTATCACATTTTTTGTAGCTCACTGTATCCTATGAAAACCCCTCTTTCTAGGTCATCCATGAAGAGATGGTTCGTACACGTCCAGGGAGTTTTGGGTTGCCTAGTGCAACAGTAAGTTGGTCCTTCTCCCTATCAGGCTTGAACTTTTCATCCTTTTGTTCCGTAGCAATTTCCACAATTTTCTTGTCCACTTCTGCCGCTTGTGGACGTTCGTATATTATTTGTCCTTCTTTATTTGTATTTGATCGAGCATACACCCAGTTTTTAGTACAATCACTACAACCTTCTAGCGGGTCAGCTCTCCCTGTCTTGATAGCTTCCTCCATTCTCTTTTCCCATTTAATCATTTTGCTAGCATATCCACCGGATCCTAGATGATTCCACGCCAGTTTCACTTTAGCTGCACTCTGAGTTATCGTCTTAGGTGTGGTCTTCTGTCGAACAAATTCCGATCACTGAGCTTCCGTTATCTTCGGAAAAAAAATTTGGAACCAAAATTTTCTTCACAAACATAGCATTTAACTCAGCCTTTCACACACGGAACATCTTCGCCATAGAGGTTAATATACTCTTCTTTGCAAGATCTTTCGTGCCTTCTAGAAACTTAATCATTGATTTCAGCTTGATCCACAAAATGTTCTTAGTCTCTTCGTCAAGCAGCGTCTAGTCTGCAACTGTAATGAGGACATTGTCCTTAACTATGAAACCACAGACCTGACGGTATGTCATATCCCAAAAATTAGATTAGGTAAAAATATGTAATTAAAATCCTTAATTGTATTAAAGTAATTTTTATTGCATATTTGGTTTTCTTTCCATGTTTTAAAAAAATCATGCATTGCCTATCATTTCATTTGTTGCAGGAATTTAATGGAAATTAATGTAGTTGAAACACGAATTTTATTTCCAAAAACCTAATTAGTTCCAAAGCCTCCTCTGCTAGATTAAAAAATGAATGAGAAAGGATAAAAAAAAAGAAAAAAAAGCAAAGCACCTAGGCGTTGCTAACTTGGCGTCCAGGCCCACCCTGCCATTTCTTCCTCCTCTCCTCTTCGTTCCCAGTCGCATGCACCTGCCGCCGCCCGAGCCATCCGGCATCGCCACGATGATAGCTCCCATGCCACGCACTGTGCCGCTGCGGACGAGACGACATGCTTTGTGCGCGCTTTCTCCTGCAAGCAAGCTCCACAGCACGTTCTTATCCTTCTCTCTCTCTCTCTCTAACAATGATCTGCCGGAGGAGAAATATCTTCGAGCACCGCCTTGCTGGCCAAATAAATCCTTCCCCAACGCTACCTAGTCATCCCTCTCGCAATTCCACCACCCCAGCGCAAGAGACCAACCACAAATCGGATTGAAATCGAAGAAATCGGAAAAAAATTCCCCAATTCCGGCCGCCACCACCATTGCCGGAAATTGGAGCTCTCCGGTGAGCCTTGCTTCAATTCCTTGAGCCTAGAACTTCTCTATTTGTTGTTGACTGAGTCTGCGTACCTTTTGTTCTGAGATTTCTGGGAAATCATGGTCGTCGCCATCGCAGTCCGTTCTTCCCCGATGATGCTCGCCGCCTGCACAACTCCGGCCAGCACAGCCTAATCGGAGTCTCGGTGAGCTTCTACCTTCTCTATAGGCCATTCCCTACAGTGCTAGTTCGACCAGTGTTGCCTCTTCCTAGCTCGCCGCTTCCCAACCCAGTGCACTGCCGCAGCAGCAATTGTGCCGCCGCTACAGGTGGCCGCGCCATTGAGCCGGCCACTGGTAGGTAGATTGTGAGCCATCCTGCCGAGAACGTCCCGAAGTCAGAGGTCGGAACGGGGCAAACGTTTAAGCCTGACTGACGAAAGGTCAAAGCTATACGACAACAAAATTCAGCTCGCTAACGGCTAAAAACGAACGCTCTGACTTGACCTCCGAAGGTTGGACATCGCTTTAGCAACCAACCACTGACAACTGTAGAGATTTCTGCCAACGTATAGCAGGAGGCAAAGCAACTTTGCCGAGAGGTAAACCGTTCCAAAAGTTGGTAAAGCAGCCAAGCGATCGATAAAGCAAAATAAAAAAGTGTCTTTTGTCTCTCACGACTGGGCAAAGGACGTACGAAGGACACCGGCCAATTGCACCGGCGTCAATGGGCGCCAGACGATCAACTCAGACGACGACCGAGGCCCTACCTAACGGAGGGGCAGCAGGTTTCGTAGGCGCCAAGTTGGTGCCCCGGCCCGACCCCTATAAAAGGGGTACCATGGAGCATTAGATGAACAAGAGAGAAGACAAGCGAAGAGAAGAGAACAAGTGAAATGAAGTTAGCCAAGTTGTTTTTAAACCACCCTGCTGTAACCACATCCATACACACGAGCTAGGTTTCTTTGATCGAGCGAAAACCCTTCTGCATTGCACTCATGTTCTTGAGTTCATACGATTTGATCTCTCTCGTCCCTGGACGTAGGGTATTACGGATCTCGGCGGCCTGAACTAGGTTAATTTTTGAGTTTCTTTCGTAGACTAGGCCAATCAAATACGAAGAACGCACAAATACTCCCTCTGATTACGTAAATTTTACTGTGCCGGTAGTTAGAACACCGACAGTTGGCGCACCAGGTAGGAGGTTTTTGTGGTGCGTTTTCGCTTTGCTTTTCGATGGCTTCGATTTTCGCTTTGGTGGGAGAGTCCTCGATCTCTCGCCTGTTCTTCGAGGGTTTTGCGGTTGTCATCGCTCGTGATGGTCAATCGTTGAACATCCCCACTTTTGCTGCTGGCCAGGCCTTTCGCATTGGAAGTCTGGATTTCTTTGTCGACAACGACAGCGAGTTCTCCTTTAGACCCCACGCAAGCGGTGTTCGCCTCGGCATTGTTCGCCACACCATCGTTCACCTTGTCATCTACCTCACGATGTGTTGGGCCATGACCCGTCCCATGAGTGCTTCACGCTACTGACTAACAAGGCCGCGGAGGTCGATACCCTCGGCAAGGCTCTTGACGATGACCCTTTTCCGCACTGTCACGCTCAATCTGTCATCGAAAATGCTCTCCGAGGACGATGGTTCGGGAAAGGGTGCCACTGCGGCGAGCGGTGGCGCCTGAGCCCAGGTCCGGTCCACTTATCAGCAGATAATAGATGGCGGTACGCCCGCCTTCGACACGCCGTACAAGAATCTGGCGGCGGCTTACATCCTCTACGAGTCCGCCACGCCCGACAACCCCATGCTCAAAGAAACCTAGGATTGTCTACGCGTCTACCTCGGCGGTGCGCTTCAACAACCTGAACCTTCGCTTCGTCAGCACTCCAAGGCGCACAGCTCTCACCGGCCGAGCGCCGACCATCGGAGTCCGGTCCGCGATAGCTGTCGCGGTCGGACTGTGGCGCGCTATCCTTACCCTCCAGGTGGCAATGTTCGCTAGCGCCTCGGGGAGCACTGTGATGCTCGTCACACGATCGACGCGCGGAAGCAAGCCAGAAGCGAGCGTTACTCCGAGTCCAGGTGAGAGCGGTCTCCGGACCATCACCGTCGTCGGCGCAGCTACGACCACATCTGAAGCCTCAGTCCTGATGAGGTCCGGCCTCGAGCGTTCGGGTCCCACATATGGAGAGCACCTTTCTCGCAAAGGTTCCACGCTCCAACAAACATCGTCCAATACACTGGTGAGACCAACCCTGCCCACTGGGTTGAAGATTATCGTCTTGCGTGTAGAGCCGATGGCGCCAATGACCTGTTCGCCATCAAGTACTTACCACTCTTCCTGTCCGACTCGGTCAGGGGGTGACTCGAGCACTTTCCTAGAGACAGCATCCACGACTGGTCAGACCTCCGTCAAGCATTCGTCGGCAACTTTCAGGGGACCTACACCCACTCGGGTAACTCCTGGGATCTGAAGAACTGCAAGCAGAACCCCGGCGAATCGCTCCGCGACTACATCCAGCGCTTTTCGAGCAAGCGAAATGAGCTGTCCGACATGAGTGATGCCGACGTCATCAAGGCCTTCACCTGCGGCAACGTCCAAGGCGCTCGTCCACAAGCTATGGTGTAAAAACCCACGGACAGCGCGCGCCCTTCTCGACATCGTCACCACCTTCGCCATCGGAGAGGAGGCTGTCCAAATAAACTTCGACCGGGATCGGACCAAGTACAAGGAGAAGTCCATGGCCAACCGCAAGAACGACAACCGCTCTGACCGACGCTCCGACTGCAGGGACGGTCGAGACCGGGGCGACTCGAGCAGCAAGAAGCAGAAGAACCACCGACACGACGAGGGGTTCGTGGGCGTCACAGAGCGGCCGCCCTGACCCCAAGCAAAGAGGCCAGTCGACCACAACAACCACATCGAAAAGATACTCGACAAGATCTGCACCAACCACGCAACCCCCGTCAAGCACACCTTGCAGGATTGCCACTTTATGCGAGCCTTCTATAGCGGTCACTTCCGACCTGACTCTCGTCAGCCTCAAAATCTCAACCCTCCCGCGAAGGAGGCTGAGGGGTAACGCCAACAACATCTTTCCCGAGCCGAAGGACTACCTGATGATCCTCGACGGGCAGGTGGCTTACGAGTCACGGCGCCACCAGAAGCAAACGTGACGGGAGGTCAATCAGACGACCCCGCTGTGCCCATCTACCTTAAGTGGTCGGAGGCCCCGATCACCTTCGACAGATCTGACCACCTCGACGGAGGCCGAGGAACCGGGCGCCCCCGTAGCAGATGATGGCACTATCGGACTGGTCCGCACTCGTCTACAGCTCGCTGACCTCCTCTGCGATAGTCCCCCGCAAACCCTCAGACGGGTCTACCAGAAGAACTTCTGGCCACTTCACGGTGGCCGTCTCACTCAGCTCCCTCATGCCCTTGAGAGCGGCGGGCGAGATTCAGCCGGCCAGCTCTTCGTGAACCAAGGGCGAGAGAGATCCCCTCGGACCCTCGGCCATCGTGGTCGGGGACGGCGCGGACCTCCCCTCCGGCATCAGGAGCCGAAGAGGAGTCTTCCCTATCCTCCTCAGTGGCTGCCTCTTCTTGGATCAAGGGAGCCGCCTCCTCCAGGGCCTTGATGGTCGCCTCCTCCTCCTGGGCTTTGGCGGCTGCCTCCTCTTGGGCTTTGTCCACCACTTCCTCCTGACCTTCAGCGGTGGTCGTTGGAGGCGGCAGCAGCACCCTCACCGACCCTCGAGGTCGACAAATCTTGAGCTTCGGATGCAGGGGGCGGCGTCGCCACGTGCGCCGCCCCATCAGTACTAATGTCGGCTCTCCCGCCGGCGTCCTCAGACGCTGACGTCGTAACAGCCGTAGCCTGACGCATCGCAGCGACCGACGACGGAGGCCTGCACATCCCTAAACCGGTCAAAAATGAACTAATCCAAACTTACATCTAAACTAAAGGTGCAAGAACTTACGCCTTCGACTGGTGCATTGGGATCTTCCGGATCTGGGGATGGGCCGGTTGGACCGCACCCGGGGGCTAGACCGCTCTAGTTTCTGCCATTTGGAACGTGCTGGCCGCCGCCGCGGTCCCAGAGTCGACTTCTACGCCCTCCGACCCCTCGGCCCTCGTCCTCTTCGACAGAGGCGGGACCACGTCCTCGGACGATGCTGAGCTCCTGACGTCGACCAGAGCCGCCGCCTACAGCACAGCAGTCCCGGAGGTCGGGGTCAGAACCCCCGACCTTGCACTCGTAGCTGCAGGGGCCCCGACTGGCGGAGCACCAGCCGACCCCTGAGCAGGCCGTGCAGTCGGCGTAGAAGCAGCTGGGCTGCCGGTCGGGAACGATTTCGAACCTGCAAGGCGCCGTCTCTTGACGGCCTTCTTCTTCTTGGCCAAGGACACGCCCGCGGTGCTTGTCCCGACTACATCCCTCGACCCAGGCACGGACCCCGACAGGACCTGCAGCGACGACAACGACTAAGTCCTTGACTCCTATCCATGACCCGACCCGATCTACTCTACGAATCCGAATAACATAGACAAGAGGAGGCCAACTCACCAGAGTCGGGTGATCCTTGTCAAGGGGCTGCGGTCCCTTGGTCATTGCGCCGGTGACTCCCCCTCCAGCAACCTGCCGATCCGCTGGGCGACCTCTCAGATGCTCAGCTCGATCCCAACCACCTCCCGAATGACGTCGTCCTTCCCCTCATAGTTGTTCGTGGGGAAGTCTCAGATGCGCAGTGGCTGAACCCGATGCCACACAAAGGTAGCAATGACGGTAGCACCGTTCAATCCTTCGTCCGTCAGCCGTCAGATCTTCTGCAGCAACGGCCTCAACTCGTCCTTATCCTCGGCTGTCACCTTCGCCTTCCACATGTCGGTCACCACGGTCGGTGCGTTACGAAAGGTCAGGAGGCCGGGGGTGGCGTTCTTGATGTAGAACCACCCGTCATGCTAGCCTTTCAAGGACTTATACAGCGACACATTGATGTATTCCTTCACCTCGGCTCTCCGGAGCATGATCGCGGCACCGCCGACCTGCCTAGCCGCGCCAAAGGGCTCCAACAACTGGCTGGCCTAGAAGAAATAACATCACAACCGTAGGCCCCAAGCCACCCCAAATACGCTTCGCAGAGCGTGATGAAGATGGCAATCTGGAGGATACCGTGAGGGTTGAGGTGGTGGAGGCACACGCCGTAGTGAAGCATCAGCATGCAGAAGAAGAAGGTGCACGGGAGTGCCAGCCCGCGCTCATGGAAGGCGAGGAAGCTCACAATCTTCCTCTCCGGCGGCGCCGGTACGTCCTGGTTCTCCGCAGCCTCCCACTCGTCGGCTTCCTTCGACGGCAACAGCCCGACGCCGTGGTACGACTCCAGCACCTCTTCCGACACGGCAGAGGGCTTCCACTCGGCTTCCATCACAGCGACAATGAAGACGACGACGACGAAGACGGGGACGGTCGCAGTGACCACCGGAATGAACGCGACGAAGATGATGAAGTTGAAGACGATGATCTCTGGACGCAACAGCGAGCTAGAGCAAGGAAGCTTGGAGACGATGGCAACGGAGGGCTGGTAAATTTTGAAATCACCGCGCCCCCTTTTTTAAAGACTACCGGGGGTGAACGTTACTCACCCCCACTACCCACGACACGATGACGCAGTAACTGCGCCATCATGGGTATGCACCATGATGTGCACCCGCCACGCCGGCACCCCACTCACTAACGGGTGGGGCCAGACGTTGCCTCGCCACCTTCATCACGATGGAGGTGACGCAAGCCTGCCTGACATGCCAGTCGATGGCTAACAGGCGCTAGTTGATGGGACACGCATGCTTGAAACACCGCGCTCCCACCGCCATCTGATCGGCATCATCCAACTAACCGGATCGATCGGCAGTTACAATTCCCAAACGCTATATCCGCCATCCATGTGGAGGCAGCGGAATCGTGCGATTGTGGGAGCCGTTACCGATGCTCGTTACTGACGCCGTGAGTCATCTCATGGATGGGGACAAACGAGAGGTCGGGCGATAAACCGATCGGCCCGATACTTGCTTGGGGCGCTGATCGTGGAAAACAACTAGACTGCCTAGTCTGACCTAAGCGCGATGCTGATCTTGAGACGAGGCCGGCCTGACCGGTCCAATTTAGGCATCTGTCCCAACACTCAGCTGATAACAAAAATCAGTTTCAAACCGACCTCAAGGGCTGGAACTATCGAAGACTAAGCCCACGACCCATCCTTCGGCTCGCACGGCCCGTAGGGTTGACCATCGACGAACGATGACGAAGACGAAGATTAAGCCCATGACTGACCCTTTGGATCGCTCGAGGGCTCGGGGGCTACGCCCTTCGTGCGCGCTCGGGCGCCCCCGTAGGATCAGGAGTCATACTTCGGCAAAGGTCAGCTCAACGCTGCCTCAACAAGGATTGCAAACGCCGCAAAGCTCGAGGGCTACTGTCGGGATAGTATACCTCGCGTACTTACGGACCTGACCTCTACACAAAGGCCATTCTATAAACTACGACCCGTGACCCATCTACAGCCCACGAAGAATCACATCCCGCTAAGAACGTCCCGACCTCAGGGGTCGGAACCGCGTAAGCGTCCAAACCCGATCGACGAAAGGTCAAAGCTACACGACAACAAGATTCAGTCCACCAATGGCTAGAAACCAACGCTCTGATCTGACCCTCGGGGGTCGGGCACCGCCTTAGCAACCAACTACTGACAACCGTAGATATTTCTGCCAACGTACAGCAGGAGATAAAGCAACCTTGTCAGGACGTAAAGCGTTCCAGAAGTTAGTAAAGCAGCTAAGCGATCGGTAAAGCAAGATAAAAAAATATCTTTTGTGCCCCACGACTGGACAAAGGACGTACGAAGGACACCGGTCAATTGTGCCGGCGCTAGCTGGCGCAAGGCGACCAACTCAGGCGACGACCGAGGCCCCACCTGACGGAGGGCCAGCAGGTTTCGTAGGCGCCAAGTTGGTGCCTCCGGTCCGACCGCTATAAAAGAGGTACCATGGGGCATTAGACGAACAAAAAAGAAAACAAGCGAAGAGAAGAGAACAAGTGAAGTGAAATTAGCCAAGTTGTTTTTAAGCCACCCCGCTGTAACCACATCCAAACACGCGAGCTAGGGTTCTTAGATCGAGCCAAAACCCTTTTGCATTGTACTAATGTTCTTGAGTTTATACGATTTGATCTCTCTTGTCCCTGGACGTATGGTATTACGCCTCTCGGTGGTCCGAACCAGATTAATCTTTGAGTCTCCTTCGTAGACTAGGCCATTTGAATACAAAGAGCGAAGAAATACTTCATCTGATTACGTAAATTTTACTGTACTGATAGTCAGAACACCGACAGGTAGGTAGTTTGTGAGCTCATGCATCGATTTGACTAGGTCCCAGCTGGAGCTGCTGTGCAATCGCCGCCTGCAAGACTCACGAGAGCTGCTTGTACACACGTTCATGAACTCACCTGTCTTCCATACGTATAGCTAGCAGGGAAATACTAGTAAGAAGAATAAATAGAAAAGATACCAAACACTCCTGCTGGCGATACTAATCACATTCAATTATCTTTTACTTAAGCTTGAGGACCCAATTTTGCACATCGAGATGTACTTCTAACTGGTAAATCAATTCTAGAATATCCCTATAGAAATACATATTTAGATAATTATTAATGTACAAAGTACTTTATATTTATGTTTTACAGAAAAACTGAGAAATTGTTAGTGCTACTAAGAGTTCTCCTAATTCAAAGGTGATCCTCCTGATCCATTAGGTAGTTTGCACGGTAGCACTTATAACACAGGAAATGAATATCACTCGCATGTTCTCTTATCC
>BCLF01000351.1:0-12851 GCA_001602275.1 Zoysia japonica
CTGCCGCAGTCCACGCGCACCGTGCGCGCCGTCACCGAGGTCGAGGCGTTCGCGCTCGTCGCCGACGACCTGCGCTTCGTGGCCACGCAGTTCCGCCGACTGCACAGCGCGCGCATCCGCCACAGGTTCCGGTTCTACTCCCACCAGTGGAGCACCTGGGCCGCGTGCTTCATCCAGGCCGCCTGGCGCCGGCACAAGCGGCGCCGCGCGTCCATGTACCTCAGGGCGCGCCAGGGCGGAGAGGCGCGGAATGGGGGTAGCATGAGGTGCCGCCAGCAAAGCTGCGACGGTAAGGCAGTGATCAAGAAGCCCATGGAGCCGGATTTCACATTGGACGAGGACGACTGATCATCAAATGATCAAATTGTCGCCTATATCAAGCAACTTTTTCCTACCTCTGATGATATTTTCATGTAATCTTTTCCTAGTCCCGGTGCACGTACTTTTGCTTGGGTATGCAAAAGTTGAGATGCTTTTTGTTTCGTTATCATAATGTATACCCTCCGTCCCCAAAAATTGTCATTTAAAATTTTAAAATATATCTAACAAAAAAAATGTAATTTTCACTTTTTAACTACAACTCTCTATCTCTCCACCATATCTTCTAGTTTCCTGTTCACTATCTATGTTCTTCATCTTTTAAATAATCATCTCCAACTCTTAAAATGATTAAAAAAATTAGGCAGAAGTATAACTGGCCTTTAATTGATTGTTGGACTGGGGCGTTTGTTGGCCTGCAAGCCTAGTTTTCTTGGGCCTTCCCAAATCTTGGCCAAGAATCAAATGCAGGCTAAATCTGTATCCCGGACATCACACGCAAGCAGCCCAATTCAACTCCTACCTTACCAACGATGGGCCACTAGTGTACAAATCTGTTATGTGGACTTTAAGATTTTCTCTAAAAGTTGTCGAAAAGGCGTATAAGTTGTCGAATAAGATGACTGTTTTTCATGAGTCAACTTCGGTGGTTTTCAGATGTAATGGTGCTTTAGTAGTGGTCCGCATCTCTTAAGATGATTTTTGCTCTCATTAGCAGATACTGGTAATCCTACTTTTTATGCTTTCGCTGGAAGCAGGGCACTTTGTTGTCTTTTGTCTTAAAAAATAGAAAATCGTTGGAGGAATAATAATAACTTAGTGCTGAACTCATGATTTGAAAGCTTTGATTTGATTCAACACCCGACTGACTATCATTCATGAGAGCGCCTCTTTTTCGGTAGGGCCTGAAATTCAGAGGCCTGCACGGCTGACTGGTGTGAGGTCTCAGTCTCACCGAACCACCGGAATAATTTAGCTGGTTGCTCGCTCCAGATTGCCTTTGCTTGCATTCACGGAAAGCAGGAAGAACCACCTGCTGCCTCCTCCCAACCTTGCGCCCAAAGTGACAAAAGGAAGATGATTTTCCTCGTTCAATTTTTTTTTTGAAAAAGGGGCAGGAGTGTTGCCATTCATTAAGACGCGAGAAGGGCAAACAAATTACAGCCTAGGGGTACAAATTCTGACTCGGCCTCAACAGCCAGGCCCGAAGAAAGGCGTCACAACCACCAGGAAAGCAAAAGCAAAACATATGAAAAACAGAGAGAAAATAGAGAGCTACAGAGGCTCCAAATCTAACGCCCTCCTGAAGAAAAACGTTTCATCTATGCTCATAGATGGCACAACCGGAACTGATAGCTCTTTGTTGTCAAAAGTTCTTCTATTCCTCTCTTTCCACAAATGCCACCAGAACCTGAAAAGGATCCCAATTTTCCAATTCTTTTCTCTCTTGCTGCCTGTACCAAGCAAGAAATGAGTCCAAGTTTTAGGTCCTCTTTGATGTCTCATAATAGCATAAGCCGAAAGGCTGAACTTAGTTGCTACCACATCCCAAGTTGCCTCTGTATAATTGCAATCAGTCAAAAGATGAGATGTGGTCTCGTTATGGCAGAAACATAATGTGCAACAGCTATTGCAGGGCCAGTTTCTTTTTGCCATATTATCAGCTGTTAGTACTCTATCATGAAGTACCAACCAGGCAAAAAATTTGCATTTAGGCTCTACCTGGGCTCGCCAGATTTTAGTTGCAGGGAAGTGCACCATAGCTCCATGGAATTGACAGAGGTAGGCTGAGGACACTGAGAATTGCTGGTTTGCAGTCCCTCTCCATTTGATCTCATCTGGTTCAGAGGTGAGGGAGATTGGCTCAAGGGCCATGAATAAGAGTGTAAACTCTTCCAGGAGAATGGTGCTATTGATGTGTCTTAAATTCCTTGCCCAGTTAAGATTATGGAGCTCAGTTCTGACATTTCTATATTTAAATCTTGCCACTTGAAAAAGATTAGGTGCCAGATCTTTAGGTGCCATACCATTCAACCATTTTGCTTCCCAGAATGGTGTGTTCTGACCATTTCCAATGATAATAAAGGTAGAGTTAAAGAAAAGTTGCCTCTCTATGGGTCTTCAACTTTAAGGAGGTGCTTCCATGGCCTTTCACAAGTGTCTCAGTTAAACCAGAGCCATCTCAGCCTCAATGCTCTATTGAATTTTTCAATGTCTTTAATCCCCAGACCTCCCCATTTTTTTGGTCTGGTACAAAATTTTCAATTAACTAAACAATGTCCTCCTTTGATGTTGTCAGGATCAGTCCCCCTCCAAAGGAAGCTTCTTCTGAAACTATCAATTTTTCTAATAGCCCACCTTGGTAATTTGAAGACTGACAGGAAAAAAGTTGGTATAGCCGTGAGCACCGATTTCACAAGTATCTCTCTTCCTGAGTAAGACAGAAACTTCCTTTTCCAACCTGGAAGCCTGTCAGCAATCTTCTGGACTAGAGGTTGAATGTTGGTTATGGAGAGTTTTCTAAAATGAAGAGGAAGTCCCAGGTAGTTACAAGGGAAGCTTGAAACAGCTACACCCCATCTGCTTACAAAAGAGAGGTCCAAGGCTGCACACTGAATGGGATATAGTTGTGTCTTTTTTAGGTTAGTGAAAAGACCACTTGCCTTCGCAAAAATGCTAAGAACAGCTTTAGAGACTGCAAGATCATGCTCAGAGGGGTTAATGAAAATGGCAGCATCATCAGCATAAATGGACATTCTGAAAGTGTCACAGCAGTTGTTCAGATTTTTCAAAATTCCAAGGTCTTGACACTTTCTAAAAAGTCTGTGAAGGGGTTCCATTGCCAGAAGGAATAGCATAGGAGAGAGAGGATCTCCTTGTCTAACACCTCGGCAGTGGCGAATTCTCTTGCCAGGTTCACCATTCAGCAGGAAGGAAGATGAAGCAGTGCACCATAGAGAAGAAATCCAATTCCTCCACCTTTGACCAAAGCCCAAATAAGTCATAATGTCTAGTAAGTAAGGCCAGTTTACTATATCAAAAGCTTTGAAAATATCCAGCTTCATGAAAAGGGCAGGAATTTTCTTTTTGTGAAGTTTTCTAATCACTTGTTGCACATAAGTGAAGTTGTCATGGATGCATCTCTTTTTTATGAAGGCTGTTTGATTGATGGATATAAGATGCTCCAACTCTGGGCTTAATCTATTTGCAAGGATTTTGGAAACAAGCTTAGCAAAACTATGGATTAAGCTGATCGGTCTGTAGTCTTAAATCCTTTGTGGTTCAATGCACTTTGAGATTAGTACTACCAGGGCTTGGTTGACCAGATGAAGCTGTTGATGATTCATTGAGCAGAACTGCTCTAGCGCTCTCAACAAGTCTTCTTTGATAGCATTCCAGCAAGATGAGAAAAAGAGGCCAATAAAGCCATCAAGGCCCGGTGCTTTTTCTTTAGGAGCTTGTTTAATTACTGTTTCAACTTCAGCTTCAGAGAAGGCTGCATCTAGTTGTTGTAAATCTCTTGGATGCCAACCTAAGCTTTTCTCTAGGTACATAGGTACCTAAGTGTTGCATGTAATGATCATAAATCACTTTGTGCTTCTGGTTCTGCAGAGTGGTAGTTCCATTGTCTGTGCTCAGCTGATGGATAAAGTTCTTCTTCGTTCTGGCATTGGCCATTAGATGAAAAAAATTTGTATTAGCATATTAGATCGGTGAAAGTTTTGATGTTGCTTATTTGGCTTAGTTTTATTTTGATTAGTGGAATGTGCCGTGTTTTTTAGGATGAATAATCCGCTTTAGAGATGTGGCACTTGAGCTAGTGATAGTTTAGTGGGTATTACATGATTCTGTGTGGGTTCGTGCATGACATGACTCGTGAGCAATGTCTGCTGCCGTTTTCCTACTGAAGTTTGCATTATCACAAATTCATATCCGTCAGAGTTTGGGCGTCAAGGTCTTCATTCTGGATCACAGGACCATTTTTTTTTCCACTAATGCCACATTCTCAAACTTTGGGCATCAGGGTCTTCAATTTAGCCCACAGGACCACAGTTTATGATGATGTTTATCATTGAAACCTTGTCATTTGTAAGCAGTATAGTAACACTACAGCACCAGGCCTTGGTACCCCAAAAAACAACAGTGTCTGCATCAGTCTCCGTGCTCTGAAAAATTATAATTCAGTATCCGATGCAGTAATCATAAAAATTTTAGAATGTCAACAGGGCAATTGATAAGGTACCTGATAGTCTCGTATTTGAGATTCAAATTTCAAGTACTCGCTCGCTACTTCTCCCAGCAATTTCTCCGATACAGCCCAGTGACCGTCTCATCATTTTGGTCTTTTGGATGTCGGCGATCTAGACTGAGTCGAAACATTTGGTAGCCAGTCGCGGAGGAAGCCACGGGCGTCACAGTGTTTTTTCCAATTCCTTTCAGCATCAAGCAGACTTGAAAACGCGGGCGTCACAGCATGGACCAAACCAAACTGTCCATACACTACACAGACGCCACCAACACCTCCCCTCCCCGGGCCACAGCTGCTCGGACATAAAAACGCCTCTCCCCTTCTTCCTGCAAGGCGCCGGCTCAAAGAATCGGCGCCATCAGGCATCAGAAGCCGCAGCTCCATCCCTTCTCGTGGGCATCAGCATCAGCTCACAGTTTCCGTTTTCCAGGAGGATTATTGCAGGAGGCTGGCAGCAGAGGAGAGGGAGGTGCCCTTTGTTTGCTTGGGAAGACCATTTGGTGAATTTTGAAGTGAGGACTACTCATGCCCTGTCGCTTATTCCAAGTTCACGATTGTATGAGGTTGTTTATGAAATTTGGGTTTGGGGATCTGTTTCTCCTATGTTTACAGCAATTTTGAATATAGGCTATTAGGCTGGCGAAGTATGTGAATACTCCCGAGTTAGTTAAATTCAAGGGGGTGGCAACCGAAGAATATATAGCTGGGTTGAAATAAGGTGCTCTGTTTTTACTTTCTCCGGTGATTGCATGATTTGTCTACAATTGGCCATGAACGCGGCTGCCACTAAAATACTTTAGGACGCTTTATTTTAGCAACATTTTTCAGATTTCGTATTATTGCAGAGCGATTGATCACTTCATGTTCATGGCAACCGGAGCGGAATCTTGTTTCCGCTATTTTATGTGTCAAGGAAATGAGTGAACCACCGAATAATGTCTCCACGTTATTATCCAGGTCAACTGTGTTCTCGTTTTAGATTGCAGCAATCGCTTTTGCAAGTTTGATAAACGCGTTGGGCGGAAACCGGTTGTCCATTTGGACTCGCGATGAAAATTTAGCTCTAATCACTAGTAATATCATTTTTCTGTGGGTGCGGCTGCACCAAGTGCCTTGACTATAGATCCGCCCATGCTTGGCAGGCACCGCGGTGGAACATTTCAGTTCATTTCTGGGATCAGTAACACCATTTGTATATTCTTGATTACCAGTTCAACGTCAGCCTATTCTATTCCGGAAACACGGTTTTGATGCTGATAAAGCCAATCCAACACGAGAATAAGTAGTTGGCTTGTTTTTGTCTCAATGTATATTTGTTCAGACTTTCAGTCTTGTGCGTTCGCAAATGGTCACAGACTGATCTGGTGGATATGCGCAGTTTCAGGTAGCAGATACAACACTACAGCAGCAGTTGGTCAAGATGACTGCCGGTGGTTTCCAGCTTGGTGTCATTGAGTCTCTCACGCTCTCCGTGGCATCATCGGTGGCCATCGTCATCTGCAACAAAGCCCTCATCAGCATTCTTGGCTTTCCATTTGGTACGGATCCCATCTCAGTTAAAAACTGAATAACATCTAGGCCTTCATCTTTGTCAAAGTAGACAAGGTATTCAGCCTGCGCAGAAGACGCAACTATGCACATTGCATCGCAGAGCATTACATTTGTCAAGTTAAAGCTCAATTGTAGCCAACAGAAGTTCTCATTTGTGATGCGCTTTGATTGATGCAGCTACAACACTGACAAGCTGGCATCTCATGGTGACCTTCTGCACCCTTCACGTTGCACAGCGCATGCACTTTTTTGAGCCAAAGGCGATTGATGGTCAGACAGTAGTGCTGTTTGGACTGCTAAATGGAACCTCAATTGGCCTTCTAAACCTTAGTTTAGTATTCAATTCTATAGGATTCTACCAGGTCAGTTCTCCCATCATTCAGTAGTATCTTAGAGAATGAATGAATAAGATGTTAAATTTAATGTTCTGCAGATGACAAAGCTGGCCATCATACCATTCACTGTACTGTTGGAGACTTGTCGGCGTTCTGATCACCGCACAGTAAATATACGATCGTGAGGGTGGTGTGCCTTCGAATTTGATATGGCCTAGCCTAAGAGAGACTCAAGAAGATTTTAACCTGATTCGAGCCATCTTGAGCGGTGTAATACCCTACGTCCAGGGACCGGATTATCTCGACGATAATGTTACAAAGGCGGAATCCTCTATTCGCGGGAGGATCCGGGATGTGGGCGAGTGGGGGTGTTTGCTCGGAAGGATGCAAAGACCCTGGAGCTCGTGGTTTTGTCTTTCGTGCGTGTACGACTGTTGTGTTCGTGTCTTGAGTTGTGTTGTGAGTTGAGTGTTGTCTATCGCTCCACGGGACTCCCTTTATATAGGAGGGGCCCGGGGTTATAAGTGGTAGGTCCTATACGATCCTGTCGTCTCGCCGACAGGTGGGCCCTTCCGTCGTTGTCGCCATCATTTCGTTCCGTCCAGACGTGGTTGCGACCCGTCGCGTCGTGCGCAGCGGCGGGTACTGTGATGCTCGTCTGGTGTCACTGTGCCGGCTACAGTGCTGTCACGTCGTGTCCGACAGCTGTCGCAGCTTTTTGCTGAGTGTCGCCGTGGTGAATCTCGTCCCGTCCCATCAGGACGGATGGCAGTTGGTCATCAGAGTAAATGTACCATAACGCGGTACCTACCTTTCAGGATCGCTCCCCGGGGGTCGGCCTTCGGAGGCCGGGGTCTTTGCGTGCCCACGCGGCTAATGCGTGACCGCCGCAGATCGCCGTTGGGGAGGGTCGGAACCCGCGATCGCCCGACCCCCGATCTTGCGCGTCCGAGCGCGCTCTGTTAGTACCCAGAGTACGTGATCCCGACAAGACTAGATATTCCTAAAGAATAGATTCAGGTTAGGAAACCAGATAGAGCACTCTCCCTCACTCTCTCAACTAGAAGTACGGAATCCACTTCTTTCAGTCCAACGCAGTGATTAAAAGTAGGTACACTGCAGCATAATATTCTGGAGCCAATATCTATGTTCATTTCACATGATTATTATAACAGTTTTCGATAACTGCCTCGAAGAACAATTATCTATCAACTTAAGTGAAACTGCAGTAGTCTACAAATAAATTGAAAGCGTGCTTAGATTTATCTATTTTTTGTTTCTTCAGGAAAGTAAGCCATTTCCTTTCAGTGATCACAATGCTGATACAGTATTGCTAACTATATGCAGTGAGACTATCAAGTTCTCTCTAGTGGTCTTGCTATTTGGAGTTGGCATTGCTTCGACTATTGACCTGAAGCTAAATCTTCTGGGCTCCATTCTTTCTGCCCTTGCCATCGCCACAACCTGTGTTGGCCAGATTGTATCCTGCAACTGAAATTTGTCTGTTCTTTATTCAATATGCACATTCTGCATGTTCATCCGCATAATAGGAATTAGAAACTGAAAATGTTTAGAGCTGTCTGTGATATATCTCCATGGTATATCCTTAACCTTTTAACTCTGAAGCTCACAAACACGATACAAAGGAAGTTGAAGGTCTCTTCGACGCAACTGCTGTACCAATCGGCGCCATACCAAGCAGCCATTCTGTTCGCGACCGGCCCCTTTGTGGATCAGCTCCTCACCAGCCGCAGCGTCTTCGCTCACAAATACACTTTTCCAGTTGTGGTAAGCGCTGTCGCACTTTTTTTTTCTATGCAACAGTTTCAGTCCAGACACGAGATATTGGCCTGCCGTTTTCTGAACGACGCCTGTTTTCTGTTCACAGGGCTTCATCATCCTGTCGTGCCTGATCGCCGTGTCCGTGAACTTCAGCACGTTCCTGGTGATCGGGACGACGTCGCCGGTGACGTACCAGGTCCTGGGGCACCTCAAGACGTGCCTGGTCCTGTCATTCGGCTACACGCTGCTGCACGACCCGTTCACCACGCGGAACGTGCTGGGCATCCTCGTCGCCATCTTCGGCAGGGCGCTCTACTCCTACTTCTCGGTGCGGGGGGGCAGGAAGAAGGCCGCGGGCGATGCCCTGCCGGTGTCGCAGGTACGCTTTCCATTCATTTTTCCTTCTCCCCTGGATCGCGGAGGCTCAAACTTGATATGAGCTCGTCGATCGTTTGCTCATCCTCTGCTGATGCGCTCGCTGCAGATGACGGAAAAGGAGATCGAGCCGCTGATGGCGACCAAGGACAGCAGCGACACGAAGAAGGCGAACGGCGTAGCGCACGACTGTTGACGAAGATATTTCTCTCGATTAGCGTAGTCCAGCTCTAGTAGTATCCTTTAAAATCTAATTTCTAGATTTTATAACAACCTTTTACCGTATCTTTTCCATATATTTTCAGAATCTAACAGATTCTCAGCGTCAAAACAGACATGGCCCTACGCCCCTACCTATAAGTTGGAACGGATTGAGTTCGCTACTGCTCGACCATTAGCGTGAGAACGGCACCTCGCTAGAGCGCGCATCCGCCTTCGCCTCCTCCACTCACGCCACATCAAGATTCAAGAACCGGCTTCCCCACGGATCGCCTGGCCGTAAATGGCTTCTGGTTCGCTCCCGATGATCACGTCCGGGGACCAGCAAGCGCCGGCCGCAGCCGGCGTCGAGCGTTGCGTGGACCGGCATTTGTGGCTGGTGTGCGCTGGCCGCATGTGTACCGTGCCACCCGTCGGCGAGGTAGTCGATTACTTCCCGCAGGGCCATGCGGAGCACGCGGCCGGCCTCTCCACGACGGTTGACCTCTCGGCGGCGCGCGTTCCGGCGCGCGTGCTGTGCCGCGTCACCGCTGTGCGGTACATGGCCGACCCGGACACTGACGAGGTGTTCGCCAGGATCCTCCTGATTCCGCTCCCCGACGGGGTGTCGGGCGCCGGCCTTGACGACGATGTCGCTGTTGACGAATCGACGAAGCCGGATTGGTTCGTCCTGACGCTGACGCAGTCCGACGCCACCAGCAGCGTGCTCTTGGTGCCGCATTACTGCGCAGATACCATCTTCCCGCCGCTCAACTACGTCCACGACCTGCCCGAGCAGACCATCGTAGCCAAGGACGTGCACGGGACCTTCTGGAAATTCCGGCACAACTACCGGAAAATACCTCCCCGGCACCAGCTCACAACGTGGTGGAGCACATTCGTGGGCAAGAAGAGGCTCGTCAACGGTGACTCCATCGTGTTCCTCCGCGGCGACGGCGGGTACTTGCACATCGGCATCCGACGCGCCAAGCGCGGGTTCTGCGGCGCCGGCAACGGTGGCGCCACAGTTCGGGCGGATGACGTGATCGAGGCGGCGAGGCTGGCGAGCGCTGGGCAGCCGTTCGAGGTGGCGTTTTATCCTCGCTTGAACATGCCGGAGTTCTGCGTGCGGGCTAAGGTGGTCCACGAGGCGATGCGGGTGCCGTGGTCCCCCGGGATGCGGTTCAAGATAGCGTTTGAGACCAATGACTCCTCCAAGATCATCCCGGTTATGGGCACCGTCGCCGGCGTCCAGGTAGCCGACCCCGTGCGCTGGCCGCAGTCGCCGTGGCGGCTTCTTCAGGTAAACACGAGTTGTACTACTAGAGTCTTGGACTCCAGAAAGCTTGCGCTTGGTGCTCGCTCGCCTAATTGGCAACTTTTCGCAGGTGACCTGGGACAAGCCGGAAACGCTGCGGAACGTGGAGCGGGTGAGCCCGTGGCTGGTGGAGGTCGTCTCGAGCATGCCGGGCCCCTTATTCATGCCGCCGCGCAAAAAGCCTCGGTCGGTGTACCCTGAGTTTCCTTTCGACGGGCAGCTCCTCAACCCGGCATTCCCACACAACCCGCTGCCACACGGTCAACCACCCGGCCCTGATTTCCTTCACACCTACCCATCGTTATTCCCATTCCCAGGCAGCAGTGCTCTTGCAGCCATACAGGGAGCCAGGCATGCGCCACCTGTTCCATCTTTATTATCAGATGTCCTCAGAAACCTGCAGTGGCGCCTGCCGCGCCCCGCGCCCCGCCGACCAACGACGATCCCTACCCCGGCAAGAATCAACCCTGACCTGACCACTGGCGCCAATAATAAGAAGCCCGAGAAGCCGGCAGGGATAAGGCTATTCGGACAGACCATACTGACCGAGGAGCAGATGAGCCGGGGCGGCTCTAGCGGTGCGACGTCGCCGGCGGCAGCTAGGACCAGTTCACTCAACTGGAACGCCAAGAAAAGCGCTAATGTGTCCGAGTGCTTGGGCTCCGGCGTCATCCAAAACAGCTCGAGAGACAAGGCATCGTCGGAGAGGCAGTGGTCCGGCGACGGCAGCAGCCATCTCTCCGATCTCGGGCTGGGGCTCGGGCAGTGCGAGGTGTTCATGGAGTCGGACACGGTTGGCCGCAACCTCGACCTCTCGCCCCTGACCTCGTTCGACGAGCTCTACCACCGCCTGTCCGAGATGTTCGGGATCGAGAGCGCGGCGCTGAGGAGCCGCGTGATCTACCGCGGCGCCACCGGCGCTGTGAAACGCGTCGGCGACGAGTCCTTCAGGTAATCATCAATTATGGTACTTTTTCATGTTCAATCAAATGGCACGTTTGAATAATGAACTCATCCACATTTTGTTGGTCTCCCAATTTTTCAGCGATTTCGTCAGGTCAGCTCAGAGTCTGACGATCTTGACGGATGCTGGAAGCGACAACTTGGGTTGAGGATAGCATCGAGTTCGTAATACTACTATCAGTTTGTACAGCTGAAACTGTGAGCTATGTAATGGTTTTGTTCTAGTACTCCGTTCCGTGTTGGAAGAGAACGTTACCGTGGCAGCTAGCAATAAGCAATGCCACAATGAGTAGTCAGTTCAGTTCTCGCCTTGGAGGGGCATCTGAACCAGTGTAAACGGTGGGCCTGATCCTAGAATCTTTGTTGCTTGGTACTACTGTCCTTTTGCGAACCCTGTGATGGATCAGCAGAGTTTTGAATGCCCCCTTTGAGCCGTGCACACCAACTGAAGGGACAAGCGTTGCAGCAAAAAGTACTCAACAGACCACACAGATCGCCGTAGCGTTGATGCGTGGCCTCTACTCCTGGCGACTCCGTTGTTTCTTGCCACTTGCCAGCCTGCCTGTCTCTGCCGGATGACGAACGAACTCAAAAGATCACGAAGACACACAGAGAACGCGTCGCGTCGCGTATCTCGGTCAAGGTTCGAGCTACCAAGCGAGCCGCGGTAGCTGGCCAGCTTCGATTTAGCCGAAACTTTGGGGAAAAAAATTGGGTGAGGGTAGGAAGCTGAAGTGCAACCTGTGTATGCAGCCGCAAGCAAACAAGTACGAGATCCAGGCAGGTCCCGCAAGCAAGGTGCCAACGAATTATGTTCCTGTTTCTTTTGGTTAGATCACATGAAGTAGTCGCGATTATATTATTGTAGCCTCCATCCAAGATTAATTATTTAAGACACCACGAGCGATTGGTGTTCATACGGTGTTTACTTTACGTCACATTCACCCGAGGCGCAAACTGTTCCGGTACCGAACGCTGCGTCTCTATTCTCAAGCTACAGCTACAGGTGAACACAACATAAGATGCCCAGGGACGAACAACATCATGTCTGGCAATGAACAAAAACGACAGAGTTGTTAGCCTCTCGTCAGTCGTGACGGATTGGTTCACCGGCATAAGCTTACTAGCCCGCCAATACCATTCACCGCGACTACTGCATTCCCTTTCTTCGACCTGTAGCTTGCATGATGGCTGACTGTGAGCTTCAACGCGTCCCACCCGGACCATGTCGCTAATTCTTTTACGTTGTTCGAGCGCAGAGCGCGGCACCCCACCTGCCACCACCCTGCGCTAGGGCCCCGGGGCGCCGTGGACAGAGGTGAGGCGAGTCTCAGCATCGGGCACAAGGTGACACAAAAAGCCAAGTCGAGCGCAGAGCGCTGCACCCCCTAACGACCACCATCCCGCCGCACTCGGGCCTCGGGGTGCCGTGGACGGAGGTGAGGTGGGTCCCGGCCAGCATCGGGCACAAGGAGATGCCAAAGGTCAAGTCAAGCGCAGAGCGTTGCACCCCCACCGACCACTATCCCGCGCTCGGGCCCGGGGGCGTCGTGGACGGAGGTGAGGTAGGTCCCGGCATCGGGCACAAAGTGATGCCAAAAGCCAAGTCGAGCGCAGAGCGCGGCACCCCATTGACCACCATCTCACGCTCGGGCCCCAGGCGCTGTGAACGTAGGTAAGGCGGGTCCCGACATCGGGCACAAGGTGACGCCGGACGGCCGCGACACACGTCGTAAGAGAAAAAAAAAAAAAAAAAAAAAAA
>BCLF01000352.1:0-12552 GCA_001602275.1 Zoysia japonica
AATCTATCTACTACTTTTTACACAGGTCGGCTTTTCTTTTTTTTTTTTTAAGAAAAGAGAATGTATTTCAATATTTCAGCTGCTGTACTGATCGATGTATAGTATTAGATGGGCAGTCGGTAGGGATGCAAATTGGGTACTCAATGGGTAGTTGTGGGTTGACCCTCTAGTATATTTATATAACTAATTTGTGAAGGTGAGAAGAATTTATAGTTCATTTGAAAGAGTTTTTGGGTCATGGGCCGACCCAAAAAATGCAAAACCTGCATCCCTAGCAGTCAGTGTCGAAAAATCTGAAAAGGAGAGACACTCCCAAGCGAAACTTGGATCTATTTTACTTATTTTTCTATATCATGCAATGCGTTTGTCCAATTGCTTGATATATACCCCTCCCCCCTCTCCACGGACAAAGATGTAACGATCGAGATTTTTCTTACCTTTCGATAAGTCTCGATCTTCCGTGACCTTACCAATCTGAGGAGGTTGCCAAGCACGACATCACAAGCGATTAATCAAGAAATCATAACAGAAATATTAAACAAAAACGAGATTAGATAATAACAAGTCAAAGCAAATTTATTAGAATAAAATCCTCCAAAAGAGAGTCTATCGGCACGCAAGCCGAAAACATCTCAGAGGAGATAGATCACTATCGAGAATCTAACAAGAGTAGCGAGGAAAGCATCAACATGGCAACAGTAGCGAACCTCCTCTACACAGGCTAGTTTGAGCGCAGGAGCGGACTTCACGATTCGTCAGAGACGTAGTCGAAGTTGAAACTAAGAGTATCCTCTGAAAACAATAAATTAGAAAGCTGTGAGTACGAATACTCAGCAAACCGTGTACTACCTATCAACAATATATGCACGCAAATGGTTTCAAAGATAAAGACATGGCTCAAGTGCTAAATGCAAGTTTAAAACGTTTTATTTTATTTTAAAGATGCCAGAAAGCTTTATTTTAAAACTATCAAATTTTATTATCTTGCCCGCAGAGATCTCTGTTATCTCGGAGGGGGTTCATTTTAAATGCCGGTGTAATCTTCACACTCGACCATAGCTCAAAGGCCGAAGTCAAAAATATTTTGAAATAGAAGAGGAGGAAGAAAAACAAAACTACTCAACGAGGAGCACAACTCAAGGGTTGTCCTTCTAAAAAAGGACGTGGCAATGCGCATTGACTATAACTCTGCAGAGGTTATGCATCTGGACCTACGAGAAACATCATCGGGAACTACCGTCGTAGCCCCGATGAACACACAAGACAAGTCCACAAGCTTTAACTGGCGCTATCCGTCCTTTAGGATAGGGATCCTAAATACCTACACAATCGGGTCCTAGAGCTGTGAAGAGCCTACCACTGATTAGGTGGGTATCTCGATCTTATGTAGGGAGTCATAGCTCTACACCATACTAACACAACACCGCCAACCCATGGGTAAACAACTAGTCTCGGCAAGTTTCAAGATCAAGCCACTACCCATACAGGGTAACGTGGTATGAATGGTTGTCAACTGAGTGTACAAGGCTCGAAAGACTCGGTTCTTAATTGTCGGGGCAGACACTCTCTTCAACCTCAACGCTAACAATCAACAAGTCTCATAGAAGGATCTCAGCCCGAATCTTTCCGTTGTACCCGCAACAGGTACGCCCACAGGGACTTCCCAAAAGTCTCTCAGCTTCTCATACTCCATCCTGCCCCTACTAAATAGTTATGTATAGTTATTTGCAAAACTCACACATTTGAATCACAGTTCAAAATTATTTAACACAAATTCTATTTTTATAGTGATAGGTGTGAGGTAAAAATAAATGCGACTAAGCATTGCTAAGCATAAAAATAAAATAATTATTTTAAAGCAATCTTAGGGCTTATATTTGTGAAACAGTAAATAGACACGGCTTAGAAATGTTGCTAGCATATTTTAAAATGGTTGGCATGCAAATTAGGGTTGCAAACAAAACATGCAGTTTAAAATACTGGGAACAAAAGTGATCAAACAACGCGGCTTGCCTGGCAACTCAGAGATCGAAGTCGGGATTCGAGTCATCGAACTGAGCGGGCTCGTGGATCTCCTTTTTTGAAACACCAGCTAAACACATCACGAACAGGGGTCAGACACTAGGTACGCGACAATTAAAACCGGTAATTAAATCTAAATTGAAACTACTAGGCTAAAGTTGGGCAAAATGTTCCTCGGAAAAATCTACATGACATCCGCGACGCGACAAATTAACGGAACAATTTTGAGAAACATCTGAGACCAAATAGAGTTCCCTAAAAATCTAAAACAATCTAGACCGCAAGGAATTAGATTAATCGCAAAACAATTAATCGCAACTAGATTAGCAATTAATTCCACAATCTATTAGAGAGGAAAAAGGAATTTAAGAGAGGAAAAAAATTATTCTCATCGAGATCTGGAAAAATCGGAGGCCAGAGATCGGTACTTGAGATCGGAGAATCGGCGTAGAAATCGATGACGGGGAACGGAGACTCGACGCTGACGGTAGCAGGCAGGAACTCCACGCGAGGATGAGACGTGGCACGCCGACTGGACTGGCGCGAAGTACTCGAGCGGGGATGGCGTGGATGTCGGGCTTTGGAATCCGGACAGAGGCAGGCGCGGGAAACGGCGGTGACGTCGTCTCTCGGAGCGCGGAAACTGGCCGATGGGACGGGGCACTTGAGCGGTTGGCGCGGAGACTCACGCGGAGTCAGGTCGTCCGGCGACGCGGCAACGGGGGAGGACAACGCGGCTTCGGCTGACGGCAACGGAAAACCACGCGGAGACGGCGACGCGGGCAGGCGCGTGGCTTCACGCGGAAACAGTGCGACGGATGACGGCGCACCGCGTGACGCAGGGTCAATCGCGAAGTCAGGTCGGCACACGCGGCTGCAGCGGTGATGAGGACCGAGGCAGCGGTGTCGGCGACAGAACCGGAGATCGAGGCAAGACGCAGAGCAGAGCGGCGGCGACAGGAGCGGCGCGCGGAGATGAGGAACGGTTGAAGAATTTTCTGAAAAATGGGGAGGGGAATGGAGGGGATAAGAATGAGAGGAGTATTTATAGGAGGAATTAGATAGGGATGAGAGTAGGTGGGAGAGGATAATATTGAGAGAAAAATAATTAAGAAAATTATTTAGTAATCTAAAAAATTAATTTAGAATTTCCAGAAAATTAATTTTAGCCCCAACAAAAATTACGCGGACTAAATTATTTCGGCACTGAAACAATTGAGAAAGAAGGATTTCGAATTAGACGGAACAAAATTCGGGACAGATGATAATTGAACGGAACCAAAATTGAGATAATTCACCGCTTTATTAATTTGAAATTTACGGGATGTTACAGACTCCCCCGCTTACAGGATCTCGTTCTCGAGATCAAGAAGCGGACTCAAACATATAGGGAAACTCTTTCCTCCGATTCTCTTCCTTCTCCCAGTAGCCTCTCGCTCGGTGTGGTTGCTCCATTGGACCTTGAGAAACTTGATCTTGGACCTCCGCGTTTCCTTGAACACCTCATCAAGAATCTTCACCGGGTACTCCAGGTACTCGAGCGTGTTCTGAATGTCCAAAGCATCAGAGACAACTTGCTCCTCCAGCACTCGAAGACACTTCTTCAAGTGAGAGACGTAGAACACCGGATGCACACCCACAAGCTCGAATGGCAAGTCCAATCTGTAAGCAAGCTCACCGATCTTCTTGAGAATCCGGAAAGGACCAACAAACCTCAGAGCCTACTTCCCTCGGATACGGAAGCGACGTGTGCCATAGAGAGGTGACACCTTGAGATACACCCAATCATCAACCTCGAAAGAAAGAGGCCTCCTCCTCTTATCCGCATAACTCTTCTGATGGCTCTGAGCAACCCGGAGATGCTCTCTGATCTTCTCAACCTTCTCTTCTGCAGCTTTGATGGAATCAGGACCAAAGAAAGACCTCTCACCAACCTCTGACCACATGAGCGGGGTATGGCATCTCCTACCATATAACGCCTCAAAAGGTGACATCCCCAAGCTGGCCTAAATACTATTGTTGTAAGAGAACTCTGCGAAAGAAAGGCTGTTCTCCTAGCTCTGCCCATAGGTGATCACACAAGCCCTCAGCATATCCTCCAGAATCTGGTTCACACGCTTTGTCTGACCATCTGTCTGAGGATGATAAGCTGAACCGTACACCAGGTGTGTACCCATAGCCTCATATAAGCTCCTTTAGAATCTCGCGGTAAGGCTCGCGATCAGACAGAATGCTCCTCGGTGCACCATGCAACCTCACGATGTGATCAATGTACAACTTGGCCAACTGATCAACTGAGTACCTCTCATTCACAGGGTTGAAATGAGTGGTCTTAGTCAATCGATCCACCACCACCAAGATAGCATTATGATGGCGAGACGTCAACGGCAAACCTGTGATGAAGTCCATGCTGATGTCATCCCACTTCCAAGAAGGAATCGACAACGGCTTCAGCAATCCAGCCGGTCTCTGATGCTCATCCTTAACTCGCCAGCAAACATCACACAAGGCAACATACTTAGCAATGTCTGCCTGCATGCCAACCCACCCGAAACGAGTCCTCAGATTCTCGAACATCTTCGTGTAGCCTGGATGGATAGAAAACCTCGAATCATAAGCCTCTCTCAGAATAGCATCTCGCAACTCTCGCACTCTCGAAACACATATATGGTCCTCAAACCACAAAGCACCCTGCTGATCCACACAAAAACCTGGTGCTTTGCCTCTCCTCATCTTCTTCAAGATCGACTGAACCTCTCTATCAAGCTTCTAAGTTGACTTGATCTCCTCAATCAACAACACCTGCAACCTGAGCTCATGCAAAAAACCTTGAGGAACAATCTCAACTCCCAAACTGGTCAGATCTGCAAGAATCTCTGACTGTCCAAACATCAAAGAAGAACAATAAGCCTTACGACTCAAAGCATCGGCTACCACATTGGCTTTACCCGGGTGATAGTTGATGCTAAGATCGTAATCCTTAATCAACTCAAGCCACCTCTTCTGCCTTATGTTCAGCTCTGACTAGGTGAAGATATACTTGAGACTCTTGTGGTCGTGAAGATCTCACATCTGTTGCCGATCAGATAGTGCTGCCAAATCTTCAAAGCATGGACAACAGCTGCCAACTCTAGATCATGCGTCGGATAGTTGAACTCATGCTTCTTCAACTACCTCGAAGCATAGCAAACCACCTTCTTGTGGTCTGGCCTCTGTGCTCGGCATCGGTACGGCAAACCCGACGAACTGCGTGCGACAGGAGGACTATGCTAACTACTTCTTCCGCGTCACCAAGAGCGAGCACCTCGCCGACGTCAAGGCCAAGTTCAAGAGCATTTGTAAGAGTGCATTCACCTTCATGTACAACTTCGTGTCACATCCCAAAAAAAAATTCAAATTAAGAAAAAGGGGTTAGAAAGAAATTCTTTTCTTCTTAGGTGAACCTAGCTTTCTAGACTTTTAAAAATTTTCAAAAAAATAAAACTAAACTAGAACAACATAGCAAAAAGGGAAAAATTCAAAAATTTAAAATTTAATTTGCCAAGTGTTTGATTTTTCTTGTTTTCTAGCTTTGATCTTTTGGAATTTAATTGCTTGGAAAAATGGAGTTTGTAAATTCCTAAAGCTGTAGAATATAGAAAAGGCTTGACACCTCACTGGGCCTCTCCGGCCTGCTAGCCTCTCCGGCCCACCTCATGCGCGAGGCGCGCGAGCGCGCGTCCCTCCTTCCTCGGCCCAGCCGCGATCGCACCACCCTTCTTCCTCCTCTTTCCGTCCCACAGCACAGAACGCGGGCGCCACACACGTGCACTCACGTCCACGTCAAGAAATCACACTTGGTCCTAGGTCCTTGGACATGGACACGGCCACGTGTCCACCTTTGGCATGGCCACGAAGTCGTGTCCACGGTCACAGACACGGGTACGAACACGGTCACGTGTCCACGGCCATGAACTCGTGTCCACGGTCACGGACACAGGTACGGACACGGTCACGTGGCCACGTGTCCGTGTCACAGGCACGGGTACGAACACGATCACGTGTCCACGTGTCCATGGTCACGGACACGGGTACGGACACGGCCACGTGTCCACGTATCCACGGACACGTCACAGCTCACGTGTCCACGAATCCCCGAACTTCCACAAAACCCCGAACTTTCACTTTCACGTGTCCACAAATCCCCGAACTTTCCCAAAAACCCGAACCTTCATAGCTCACGTGTCCGTGAATCCCTCACAAAACCATGAACCTTCACTCTCACGTGTCCACGAATCTCCGAACTTCGACACAACCCCGAACATTCACTTTCACGTGTCCACGAATCCCCGAACTCCCACAAAACCCCGAACTTTCGCACTCACGTGTCCACGAATTCCCGAACTCCCACACAACCCCGAACATTCACTCTCACGTGTTCACGAAACCCCGATTTCGTGTCCACGTCCACGAAACCCCGATTTTGTGTCCACCACCACGAAACCACGAACCCTACCATCCGAGCCTATCCAAACTCCATATTTTGCTTGGTGTTCCTTTCTTTTATAGTTTTATAGCTTTTTC
The DNA here is from genome assembly GCA_001602275.1 of Zoysia japonica. Taxonomy (NCBI): domain Eukaryota; kingdom Viridiplantae; phylum Streptophyta; class Magnoliopsida; order Poales; family Poaceae; genus Zoysia; species Zoysia japonica. The sequence goes on from BCLF01000352.1 coordinate 6,586, forward strand.
TTTAGTAGTCTTTGTGACTGTTGTTTGTAGCTGAAGAAGAACCCGAGTACGAGGAGGAACCCAAAGAACCTGAGTACGAAGAAGAATTCGAAGACGCCGCTGAAGGCAAGTCCTAACACCCCCTTGAACCACTTTGATCCTATGTTTACTGCTGCACCTATAGGAGCTAAATGCTTGCCAATGTGTTAAACGTTGTATAGTATAGTTCCTACTTGATTCTAGGCATTTATATTTATATCAGTAACTTGCTGTGGTTAATATAAATGCCACCTTGTTAACCAATTGATAACACACCCTTGTTAACCATAGGATTTCCATTCTTTAAATACTTTTAATGAACGGAAAGTTGCCTTGTTTAGAAAAATGCTTAGGACCCCTATTGCGATGCCTTGCTTCGCCACACCTTACATCACTCTTTTGCAAACGTGTTAAAATGTGTTTGGTGATGTGAGTAAATAAAATGGGACCGGCTTAGTGCAACTAGTGCTAGGTGAAGATGGGTGATTCTGGTCGTGGGGTGGGGCTCACAAGAGGTGATGGTGATAGGTGTATAGTCTTCGGTGTGGTCCACCTGCCGTGGACGAGTCCGCCACCCCTGTCATATAAGGACCGGTTCGTTAGTCCTCGATTTAGCAATTTTGTGCAACCACAGAACCTGTACATATTAGGCAGGACTTGGCAGGACTTATCTTCGCTATATAAGTATTCCACATCGAGCCATTAGAAGGTCGGTAGGACACAAAGGGACAGGAGAAGGGTGTGAGATAACTCGCTGCCTAGCTCTCGACTATGTAATTGCCCGCGTCATGGGACTGTAAGCCCACGGATATAGCCTATGGTCTGGTAATACCCAACGTGGTAGGGAACCAGGAAAAGACGTGACTGCGGTAAATCTTCATGATCCGGCTTTGGGAATGTACTGTCGCGTCATCGAGAGGGTGATACCCCGACGGATAGCTCCTGCGTACTTCTTGAATGGAATATGTGGAAACTTATGTAGATGTGGGGTAAACGTTATGCAACTCTATTGATCAGGAGGAGCATAACTTGTGGGTACAGTGTACAACCTCTGCAGAGTGTAAAATCCTTCCGGATAGATCGTTGTCACGGTAATTGCATGCTATTTGTTCGGGTACCCTACGATTAGTTTTTCTATTATATCTTTGTCGTGTGAGTGGGTGTAGATGCCCGTGTTTTGAACATGTGTTGGCTGTATGCTGAGGGCCTGCATGGAAACGTGCTGGTGCCCGTTTAAAATTTGGGAACTGTTAGAGAGAGTGAATGCCTTCCTCCGGTCCACCCTACAAAACATGACAAATAATGTTTTCTGTCGAATTTAAAAATCTATCCATTAGGAAGCCCTTGCAGGAAAACTTGCTTTCCGCAAAAATGAAAACCTCAAACCTTCTCTTGTTCCGTTTCTGCAAACCCTACCTCTCCTACCGTTAGGACTGGTTGAGTACCTTCGTACTCATGCCTCCCCCTGCCGTTGTTTTGTTTAGAAGATGAAGACGATGAGGATGATGCCGACTACGAAGATTAGAAGTCCCGTCCTTCGCTTGAGTTTGCCTGTGGTGTAGTGTTAGTCTCCTAGTAGTGTGATGTATGAATAAAGTCGCTGCGCTGACTTGATGGTTGTAATATAGACTATGTTTGTTAGATCTTTTCGAAAACTTGTAGCATGTCGAACCCGTATGTGTAATAATACCGCTTTGTTCTTAATGTGCATACCAACTATCAGTCCAGGGATTGGTACTTGTGGCACAAAGACTCTCCTTCCTGGAAGGGGGTCTTACAGAGTGGTATCAGGGCCATAATTGACCGTAAGATGAGACCTTAGGATGCGACGCGTAACAGCATACGGTTAGAACGATACGTTTTCTTCGTGGAATTACGTTCTAGTGGGCCTCATGCCCACACGCTATTATTTTGCTTGCGTACCTTTTATATTATGCTATTTATTTGTCTACTTTGGTTTACTGACCCTTTTGTTTACCGTCTCTTTGCAGATGGCCTCTGGAGGATGGACTTCCCTTGGACCCGAGGCGAGCAGGGTCGATGGGTTTTCCCCGATCCTCGCCCGTACGCTCTCTCAGTTCGGGTACACCGTACCTGTGTCGTACCGCTGGAGGAGCCTGGAGTCCAGCGAGTACACTCGGTTCGAGGCGGAGACCCGCCTCGTAGCGTACCCGCTGCCGACGTGGTCGATGCTGACCACCGGTGCCAGCTACGACTCCGTCCTATAGGCAGCAACCCGTGAGGCTCTACTCCACGTGTGCACGGTGAACGTCGACTTCATCGGAGCCACACCGGTGCGCTACTTTCCGATGCTCGTCACCAACGACCAACGTGGGTACACCATTTGGGCACACTTGGGGGCCCCACCAGGGCAGTGGAGGACCCCACGCTTGTGGAGACGGCGCACTACGTGATAGCGCAGTACCGTCTTTGCGAGGAGCTCCGAGGCCAGTGGATAGCGCAGTCCCTCCGCGCTTTCACAGCCGAGGGACAGCCCACAGCCCTGCAGGTACAGCTCGAGACGGCCCAGACTCAACGGGACGTGGTCTAGACGCTGCTCGACGCTGCACTGGCGCAGCGTGACGAGGCTCAGGGGCAGCGTGACGCGCTCTAGCTGCAGTTCGGTAACGCGCAGGGACAGCGCGACATGGCGCTGTTCCAGCTCATCGCAGCTCGTGCCGCCCTCGACACAGCCAGGGTGAGTGAGGAGGGCCTGAAGAAGGCTCTCTCCGACCAGCACACAGCACACCAGCAGGAGTTGGAGACGCTGCGACGCCAGCTGTAATCCCCGTACCCTCCTACTCGCTGCACGGCGAGGAAGAGTGTGCCGGGATTGCTGCGTCACTGAGAGGGAGGCTCCATGACTCCCCCACGTCCGAGGAGAGTGCTCCTATCCGGCAGGGAGCTTGCACTAAGATCACGCCCCTCAAGCGTGCTCTAGTGCGCCTTTCCGACAGGAGGCCCGCACTACCACCCCACGCTCCGGTGCTGGACCAGCACACTCGCGACGCCATCTACGCGTGAGTGGCACAGCTACCACGCCTCCAGGACGGCGTGGGTGGCAGCAGTGGAGAGTACCTCTCTAGCGCCCTCAGCTCGGGCGACAGCACCCCCCAGGACGACACCGACGAGCCTATGGAGGAGGAGGCTGTGTCCGACTCCAGCGTGGAGATCGTCGGGACTACCCCAGGCCGCACACAGGTTTCCCACGGTGCTAGCACCACGGCCATGGAGGCCAAGCCTGCCGTCAACGCCGGACTGCCGCAGCCCCGCGGCGACGCTCAGTAGGACGACTTCGCTGCTGGATGCCGGCCTAGGAGAGATGCCGGCAAGGGAGCCATTGTAGCTGTAGATGACGTTGTCTATGACAACGGATTTTGACTTGTAAAAAGAAACTCCCGTGCTGTAACCACCTAGTTGTATGCCCCCAAAACCTTGGTTATGACCCAGTATCATTGTAATATAACCATGTTTGTGTGCTATGCTGGATTTGCTTCTTTTCGTTATTTGATTGCGTGTATGTTGTGTTGTTCTTACAAACTTAAAAATCATAATTCACTCCTATTTAATATTTCTCTTTGGCAGGATGGCGCCAAAGAAATCAGCTCGCATTCAAGAATGCTAGGCACGTGAGCGCAACCTCAACGACATCAATGATGATGAGCGGGTTGCGCAGACCACGAAGGCAAAAGCGGTCAGGAGAGGAGGGGCGTCCTCTAACCTGCGCCGCTCCGCAGCACCTGCCCCCAGCATTCAACACCAAGCTCATGAAGACGAGGCACAGTCTAGTAGCCACGATGAGAACGTGGTGGCCCGTTCCACTCCAGCGGCTATCGATGCTGCTGCCGACGCTAGTGCACGAGGGGCTGCAAGGGCCCCATCTCGGGCCGTGACTAGAGATGGAGTTCCAATGGTGGGAGGAGAGGAACTCCCCTTACCACCCGCCACCCTCGCTGATGTGATGGCAACACAGACCCAGCTACTGCTCATGCTGGCACAAGGTTTGAGACAGCGAGGAGGTCCGAACTCGCAGAACCGGATGTCGGAGTTCATGCGACTTCAACCCCCTACTTTCGACAACACCGAAGATGAGTTGCTGGCAGCCGATGATTGGATGCGAGACATCAACAAAAAGCTTGACATTGTGGCCGCAAGCGACCACGAAAGGGTGATGCTCGCTGCACACCAACTTTTTGGAGCAGCCGGTGAGTGGTGGGATAACTACCAAGAAGCAGCCACCGACCCTGCTGCCATCACTTGGAATGAGTTCCAGCAGGCATTCCGAGCTTATCACATCCCAGATGGCACAATGAAAATGAAAGCTGATATGTTTCGGGCACTGAAGCAAGGAGCCATGACGGTCAACCATTACATCAAAAAAATTCATGAAGTTGGCCCGCTATGCTCCAGGAGAGGTGGACACCGACCAGAAGAAGCAGGATCATTTCCTGGATGGGCTGAATCATATTATGCAAGCACGGCTTGTGACTCACACCTTTTCGGATTTCAACACCATGATGAACAAGACCATACTCCTAGAGAGAGCTCGTGTTGGGCTCGACGGGAAAAGAAAACGTAAGTTCCAAGCAAAGAAGTCTCGGTAGCTTGAAAAGCGACAGTGGCCAAGGTTTGGGAAATTCTAGAAGCCGTCATACCCTCTGACTATGCAGTACCGTACCATGACCGCTCAGCAGCAGCCAAAGAAGTATGCACCATCATTCCGTCAACCTCCTCCACCCGCACCACGCGCCAACCCAAGTGCAGGTCAAGCCCCAAATGCTCGGAGAACGTGCTTCAACTGCCACAGCCCGGGGCATCTGGTCACAAATTGCCCTCTGAAGCAGCAGCCTGCAATAGCTCCTGCATACTCTCGGACACGACCTGTAGTGTCCGGAGCATCTCATGGCGCGCCAAGGACGGCTGCACCGACTCGGAGGACACCGCAGTACGAACATGGACAGGTGAACCACGTCTACGCTGAAACCGCAGAGGAAGCACCCGAAGTGGTACTAGGTGAGTACCTCATCCACTCCACTCTTGCAACCGTTTTATTCGATTCCGGCACTTCGCATTCTTTCGTTTCTTCGAGGTTTGCGAAAAAGAGAAAATTGCCTATGGTTTTACTTAGGACTCCCATGTTGATTAAAACTCCAGGAGCCACTATAAAATGTGGTTTGGGTTGCATAGGAGTTAAAATTTATTTAAGTGGGGTAGAGTTCACAGCAGATTTGATAGTTCTCCAGTCTGAGGGAATTGATGTCATACTGGGTACGGACAGGTTGAGGCGCCATAAGGGAGTTATTCATGCATCCATAGGAGGAAGGTGGCCATTCAAATATGCTAGAAATATTACCTAGCTAGGGAACATGTTGGATCGGGCAAGTGGCGCCATGTTCGCATATTCTATTCTTGTACCAGCCACCCTGCAGCTTGTATCCATTGATGCTAACACGCACATGCAAGTTGTATGTATAAAACTGCAAGAATCTAACACTAGATTGCGTTGATTTCTATTGGCTGCAGTCTTTGTAGGTCATTTGATCAGAAAGCTGGCCGGATGAATTTTCCTATTTCGACAAGAGCATGTTGCTGCTGCTGAGAGCTGACGAGATGCAACTTAATTAGCCTGCCGATTGAGCTGTAGAGATGACGTTGCGTCACCGCAAGTTGCATTTCATTTTCAGATAAATAAAAATGGGGCATTCAAAGGCTTTTAATTTGGATTAATTTGTGATACTCGTCGGGCGGCATGAAATGGACATTAATGTCCTTTATATAGTTGGTGCCCTAATTGCTAATTCATCTGCTGATACAAATTAGATCTTGCATTGATCATTAGAGTGAAAGACAATATCTAGAGATTGTAATGTTTGGCATAATATAATTAACCAAACTGATCGCCGGGCTAAACAGGTTAGTTAGCCGTCAGCACTTCACCAGCCTTATAAT